>CALYDF020001101.1:0-15447 GCA_944474145.2 Dicrocoelium dendriticum | reverse complement strand
CGGACACAGACACTGCGCTTGGATCGTCTGGTTACGTTTATCGGCTTAGCGTTGGAGGGCAAATTGGCTGGTTGAAGAACGTGCGTGGATATGTTCACTTTCGAGGACTCAGTCATGATATTCACTAAATGCTCGATTGTTGTACTCAACTTATCAAACATATTCATGCGCACACAAAATTTGCTAACACTTGGAAACATATTTTCGGCTACCTTATTTTGCAACCTCAATTCTTGGGCGGAATTCCTACACATATCAGATGGAACGATCTAACACATGCTGAAAACATTGTTCGCAACTTGAAGACTATTTCACCTCAATCTAAGTGGCATACACCGCGTCGCATCACACTGTGACTTTTAGCAGAACAACTACGATCATGCGTCAATTGAGGTTCGACTGCGTCGCTTTTACTGGCCCTAATGCACAAAAGTGGAGAGAAGCGATTACATCAGAATCGCAAAAGTTTAAAAAAATTGGCGCAGTCATTTGCAGTTTTGATTGTAAACACGGGACAGAGAAAGCGCAGCTTCTTATCCGATACGGTCGAATGTGAGATGGTGCAACGGAACAACAGAGTTGAATTTTCCTGACTGTGTTAACTAGGTTATTTCTTGTTAGATTTCTTGAGCTTGGTAATAAGTTTGTTGAATTTATAGTAGCATTGAATTTCGCTACTGATTCTAGATTTTGCGAAGAGAAATCCTTGTCACACCACGGTTTTACTTTGAAAAAAATTTGTATCGCTTTGTGCTCTGCAATTCACCGAAAACGTGGTCTCGAAGTTTTAAAAATGCCCACGCAATACCCATGAGGCTAATGTACCAATGTTGCCGGAATTCGAGTGAATGCGCTCACATGCGTTAAGTGTCAAATTGATTTCCGTATTTTATGCATTGGACTATCGAATGAGCATTGTCGGCACTCTCGAAATCCAACACGATTTCGTTCAAATTTAGTGTAAGAATCTCTGAAACGAGATACAGCCGAAGAGTAAACAGAATCGCAATCCGCCATGTGAAGGAATCATTCCGTTGAGAGCAACTGCGTTTGTTTGGCCCAACAACCTAGTCCGAATCGCCTCCAGATTCCAGATTAGCTATCCTGCTCGTCCAGTGCAATCTCACGGGCATGAAGTCCCGCAGTTACATGCAGTCCACCTACACCTGACGCGAATATTTCACATTTGTTGAATTCTGCAAGCATATATGCCCCAATATGTGAAGGCTTGTGTACTGTAGATACGTGGAAAGTACAAGGAAAGATAAGGCAGGTAAATGAAACGAGTTCAGCCGACGAAAATCAGCGATGGGCCAGACCACGTGAAGCGCGAGAATATCCTGGTCCTGCAAGGTCAAATTTGGCCGACGTCGTGTTATACCACCGCGCCTGAGTCCGATGATCCAAGAGCGCAGATAGAATACGATCATGACCACGATTATTTACAGAGCCTAATGGACAGACTACTCGACGTGGGGGAGGACGTGTTGAACGTGAAGCAAAGTATCTGTCTTGGAAAAAGTTGATCAATAAAACCGACCAATCGGTATCCCCTTTGTTGACGAAGTCAATCCGAGGCTTTTCTGGTCCCGAGTAAATAGTTAAAAGATGTTAAGCTCCATTTTCCTCCAGACTTAGATCCGGTGGATCAAGCAGAAATCAAGTCTGCTATCATGGAACTGAGGAGAGGAAATGGTGATGGGACAACCAATCACGGTATCGTAAATGTTTTGGTCGTTTCCAAAATTCCACGAATTACGATACACAGGTTGCTCACACTTCAAGCACGCCCGACAGTTCCTGCTGCGGCCTGCGTGTAACCTATACCAACATGAACAAGCGCGATGAACTCTGTCGTTTCGTTACCTCTGATCGACCAGACGTACTAGGATTGGCAGTGTGCTGGCGGAATGCTTAGATGGTTGTCCAAGTAATCGAACTCATTGACTACTCATGCTTCCAGTGTGATGAACTATTGACTACCCGCGGTGGCGTATTGCTTTACATCCGGTGCTGCCTATGTTGGATAGTTGTGAACGTCTACGGAAGCGAAGATGGTCTGTGTGAGCAGCTGTCATACTTGATCCACCTTGGACGCGGGGAGCTGCTCGTTGGTGAAATTTATCGCCGTCCCCTGAGCCGTTGTTTGGATTTGCCTTTGCATTCCGAAGCCACAAGTGTCGTTCCCATTTTATACTTATGGGTAATTTCAAGTGACCTCGGATACCTTGGCCTTCAGTGGAAGTTCCGTCAGGACATTACTGACTGACATTATTGTTTTCTCATTCCGTATCACTTTAGTGTTGGATAGTTGGACCTGTCAAACCGCATTGGTTCCACAGGAAGTAGGTTAAAATGGCTCGACGGCGGCGTAAAATGTGGGACAAATTTCTTCTCTCCAGTTCTTCCAAAGTTTATGAGGCGTATAAGTGAGAGCGAAATATTCGCACCAGTTCCAATACCAGTAAGCGCCGACATTTCATACAGCAGCTCGCATCCGCCGGAAAGGCGACTCCGAAAGGAATAGCTGCTTACGTGTTGCGGTGCCTCCAGCCAGTAAGTGATCTGCTAGTGCTAAATTGCTCGGGAGGGCAGACCCTAAATCTAGCTCTGAACCTACATCTGCTTGTTAACGCACTTCACTTCTGTGTTTGCAAATGCCCAGATGTCAATACAGAATTTGAAGTGTACCGTGCTTACAGAACTCGACAGTCCGGTTTGCGGTGTTGAAGAGGCACATGAACTTCCTGTCAAAGTTGACTGCACCAAACCCGCTGGATTTCACCAGTTGCACCCCCTGATTCACAAGTCCCTATCGGCCTTCATCTCACCCGCTGTGACTGACTTGTTCAACAGGTCAATATCCCAAGGTTCAGTGCCGAGCAAAAGAAACGGCTCAGTGTTGAAGCCCGTTTCGAAAGGTGAGGACTACAGCAAAGTGGACAAATACCAGCTCATGCTACCTGAATGCCATCATTCCTGCACCGGAGATGTCACCTTGAATAGTGGCGAAAAGTTTGCAATCAAGTTGCCTAACTCGGTATACTCCACGCCAACTAAATACAGTTCCATTTGTCTGATACCAATTTTGGCCAAAGTTGCCGATACGGTCGTGTAGAAGGGTCTACTAGAGCTGCTCCTTTCTAAAGATCTACTGACGTCGGCGCAATACGGTTTTATGCTAGGCCGTTCATGCATTACCAACCAGCTGGGGATGAAGCATAATTGATTAGAGACAGTAAATCAGGGGATGTTTATCTGCGTAATGTACATCGATTTCACTAAAGCATCTGAGAAGGTAAACCACCTGGTCCTCCTCAACAAGCTGAGAGCGGACGGTGTTGCTGGATCACTGCACCAGTGGATCCAAGACTTTTTCATTGGGCGAAGGTGGAGGGTACAGGTCGGCAGCAATCTAACTGACTGGTATCCCTCTACTAGTGGAGTATCCCAAGGCACAGTGCTGGGGTCCACTCTGTTCTTAATCCACGTCAACCATCTCCCTCAGCTTTTTGGGCGCTGTGTGCACTTCTTGTGGACGACCTGAAGATTCGGCGAGAAATTATCACCCCAGATGACTGCAGCCTACTTAAATACGACCTCAACCGCCTCTCCATATGATCAGCAAAAGTCCGCCTCCCGGTCAAACCAACCAAGTTGGTATTTATGAGCCAGAGGAAGGGTGGTGTTGGCCAAATTTACATCATTGACGTCTAACCGCTACGTCCCACACCTTTAGTGAGGCATCTAGGTGTACTCTCGCGCTGCAATTTGAAGTCTGGGGACAACATGAACAGACTATATCAAAACGGACTGCGCATGCTTCGGGCGATCAAACGCAGCTTCTCTACTTGGTCTGAAGAGGTCGCCACTCGCCTCTTCTATTTCATCATAAGGCCAATAATGGAGTGCGGCTCATCTGCCTACTGCCCAATCACCCGAGGTGAAGCACACAGGACCGAACGCGTCCAACACGTCTCTTCTAAGCTCATACCCGGTTTGCGAAGATTACCGTACAGAGGCTGGTGAGAGAAACTATTACGCTCCCACTTGTCCTATCGACGGGTGCAAGTCTATCACGTCATGACCTCTCATATATTATATCTCGGTGACTTCCCTATGTTGAGGCCTCTGCTTCATTTGCAAACGCCATGCAACACACGCGGACACCGGCACAAGCTTATGGTGCCGGAGATAAAACCAGTACTCCACCCCCACTGCTTCGAACGGAGAGTAGTAAATGTTTGGAACAGTCTGCCAGAACAAGTCGTGGTGGCTAAACCTGTACAACAGTACAAAACGTTATTGGATTTACATTTTAGTCCCATTCGATTCAGAGAACGATTGCATACCAGCAATGACACCTTGCATTTGTGAAATCTGTGAAACTGTAGTGCAGATATTCTAAAATGCTATGTAAGAATTTGTTGAACGATACAACCAACACGGAGTCCGGGCACATTATATAACACTTCTGTCCATATGGCAATGCAGTTGTATAGATGTATACTTATATTTGTTGCAAAACCTACAACACCCAGTAATAGACAATCAGTTGTGTTCAAGGTAATATTTACCAAGAGACTGTAAATAGCAATCGGTTGATTCCACACCAACCAGGATACACAAATTGTCCATAGACCACTGACGAAACCATGCGATTTATTCAACAAATTTTGGCGGACCTGGGTTTGCGTATGCAATAGAATTACAAAATTATGTTTAGAACACACAATACTAAACCGATTGCTGAGAATCAAGGAACAGGTTTGCACATTCCCCATAAGTATTTCATTGAAAAGCACAATAAGTTGAGGAGTAGAATAACGAAGCTTTCGGATTGCACACATTCGGAATAATACAGCAATAGATGAACATATCACACAACCATCATACCTCTCTTTGCTACCACGTTCTCCCACAATTCATATCCGTCCAATTCGGGCGTCTCCGACAGCGTCTTTCCATCCATGGTGCAGTACACTGGAATCAAATAGACACGATGTCGGTATAGACAGACCGAGTGATTGCATTGGACAAGGCATACAGAAATGCAACCAATAACTCACCGCCTGCTTGCGGAAGAATCAAATCCGAGCTAAAGATACATACGAGAATCAGTAGAGAAATGCTCTTCATAACTGCGCTTAACTGGTATTCACATGAATTGACTACGCATGTATCTGTGTATTTATATGGAACACGCGAGACAATGTACCTCAAGCTTGTGTCTAAGCAGACACACGAGTGCCCCCTCTTGAAATCGTGCGGACTTTTCACACGTATACCAGAGTTAACGTGGTCGACAGAGCATGACGACCACAACAATCATATATGTCAATCTACTGCACCGAGATGGTCGCATGTTAGGGATGTGGAATCAAGGGCCGCAGACCAAAATTCACAGCTATACCATCAGTGAAGCAGATCCAACAGTACTAACAATCCAGCGCGAAATGTTTACTCTTTATACATTGCTCATTCCGGCCGATGCAGAGCAGTTCACAAGGCGCCATGCGCAGCACTTGATCAGTATCATTCATTAATGTTCGGCTAATATACTTACACCCCCTCAATGTTCTCAAGCAGTCCAGTGTATGTCAAATAAGCCCATCAGGGGGTGTAGCAACGTGCGAGGTAAACCTTTCGTAGTGTTGAACTCTCATTCAAATCGCTACTGTTTGTTATTTGATAAATCAGTACATTTGTGACTCCTTTACGGTTTTACAGACCACGCGTAAAAGGTTCGCGAGCATATTCGTTGAAATATTTTCACTCAGAAGCTTTTGATATGAAAAGCACTTTGTAGTCAATGCTTTTGATTCGTCTGCTTCTTACTTGCGGACACAGCATGTGCGACTCGAAGATACCTAGCAAATGCAATTCAGGATGTTCCAATGTGTAACTCCTGAATAGTTCATCACCAGAATGTATAGGTATTACAATGATTTCCCCGTCGGTTGCCCAATCAATGTACTGGAAAAAGTGTCCATCATAAAGTGATGATAAAATTTGAAGTTCCTATACATAACTTACCGCACTGCACTTTCCTGTTGTGAGTAGTATTGCGGAACATTTATTTTTACATACATCTTTTTTCCAATAAACTAGGTGAGTCCCTACTTAACGACAAAGACGGTTCGACCGTATGGTGCCACAATAAACCAAAGAAACCCTATGTTTTCCTCAAAGCAAAATCAATTTTTGAAGAAAATATCCATCGTTATTTGTTTCTTTCTCTAGAGTAAATCGGGACTGAAAGCATTGCGCTTAGTACGAATTACACTGCTTAGCATTCTTGAAACCTTATCCACCGTAAGTGATTTCTTTACATAAAAATGTGCATTGCACAAATTCCTTCCGATTTTTCGTGCTTCCCAATTGTTCTTCATTTAATTACTCCTGATCATCAGACTTTCCTTGTTTGTCCCCATAGGGAGGTCTGCAGTCAGTGATTTTTGTATTTATCATCCGGGTCTGGTTCAGTGCGGTTACTGAGTCATCCTTCGACGTAACAAGCACTTGCAATCTAATTTCGGAATTTATCTTATGTCCTAAATGGGTACCATACATCTTACAGTTTTGATCATCATACAGAAATGTGGTTCCAAGAGGTTTACTGGATGAACGTTCATATTATGAATAAACGGTCAACCTATAGATGATCAAGATGCAGACATGGTCAAGTTCGGATGTTCCACCGTATTTACGTTTTTGTTTTGACGATGATAGTATGTGTCAAAAGCGCGGTATGCCAAATAATCTTGGATCACTATCTAGCACTACAGCAAGCGGAGCGTTAAAGTAATGCGAACTAACAGGCCGCAATTGATTGAAGCAATGGGAATTACACGCATCAAACAGGGTGACAAAAGGAAATGTGTCAGATAATTGCGATCTCTACTTTCATGCTTCGTAGCCGATCCAAGATGCCAGTTGGTATGAAAAATTCAACAGAGACGCGGGGTGCACGGTCCTTGTGACCGTGCTAGGCTCCAAGAGTGGTCCCATGCAATCAGTGTGCAGCGGACTACGGTCCAGCCGCCGTCTTGTGTGCGATTGATTCCCAAGTACAGCATGCTTGTGCTTGCCTGCGAACGAGTGTGGGCCCGCTCCGTTGATGAAACGGGGCTCCCATCCACATGCCTCCTGGTCTTATTCTTTCGGGTTTACACTGCATATCGGGTGTGTGGACGGAGTTGTGGGTGGTACAGCGCAAACCATCCATGGTCACTCTGTAGGCGCAGGCCTCATGGGGCTGGCCACTGTGACAGTCAAATCTGAAATCGGGTGCGACCAGCCATAACACAGAACTGTCATCTCCATCGCACTTGATTACAGCTGAAGTGATTTCATCGTGACCAAAGTTATAGTTTAGCAGCAGCAAGCTAATCATGCGTTAAATAGCGCCGATTTTGAATTTTTCAACAGAAACAGTTTTGAAAAAGATGGATGAGACCACAGACAGCAGAAGTGCATTTACTTTACAAAACGATTCAACAAAGTATGCAAAGAAGGCATATGTAATTGGCTTAGGCGTATCAACAACAATGTCGCCTGGTGTGATAATATGTTACGTTACATCTGTATGTCGCCCTTTTCACTATTAAAATAAGCTACTTAACTCATTTTCTATGTTCTTTTAAAAAGGTGTGTTTCTCTGCTTGCCCAAGATGTACCGGTTTTACATCGTCCGTTTTAACTGTAAGTCTTTAGATTCGCATCTACACGCTGAACTCATTGGATATTTCATCCGTCCGAGCTAATATGCGTAAATTTTATCTCTATCAATAACAGTGAAGCTAGACGAAGGTTATTCAATTTTGCACCAGACACTGCTGATCGTCAGACTTTCCTAGTTTGTCCCCATAGCATAGTCTGTAGGCAGTTATTTTTGTATTTATCATCCGGGACTTGTCCAGTGCGTTTACTGTGTCATCCTTCGATTCAACAAGTTCTTGCAATTCCATGCCGTCGAATTCTGCCATTGGAGTAATGTCTAATATGGCAACAGCGTGCAGCTCGATTGTTTGAACAGATACGGCTTCCATGAATCACGTTTGCATTGTATCTGATTGCAATGTGTTTTAGGCGGAACTTCTCCAAAGCAAAATATCTACGGCATTCAATGACGCAGCAGACGAAGTCCAATATAAAATGCCTGCGCTTACATGTTTATGTACTAGTCTAAATATTTCGCTCTCAATTATACGCCTCATAATCATTGGAAGAGCTGGAGAGAAAAAATTTGTCCCACAATTTACGCCGCCGCCGAGCCATTTTAACATACTGCTTGTCGAACCAATGCGGCTTTACCGGTCCAACTTTCCAACAGCTCAATGGTACAAATTGAGAGCACAATAATGTCAGTCTTCCTCGAATAACAGTCCAACAGTCTTCCACTGATGCAATTTGAGACCGATACCAATCTACTTCGCTGAGGGATTGAATTAGACCGTCGAGGTTACTTTTCAAGGAGTTGTAAGCTGGCTCCAGCGTACAGTAAAGAAGGAACAATGCTGGCTATTAGCACCGAGTTATCGTTTGCTAATATGGGTTGTAGGACATGAACGTCATACACATGTTGTTCATAGTGGTTAGCACCAAGTCCAGGAATGGCGGAGTTGGGAGCGGTATAAGTCGCGTCACCTGATATAGGTGTTGCGCTGCTCCACTTTCAAATACTAAGTCCACGAAATTTGTTTCGACCTCAAAATGTCCTGACGTAAGTTCAACCGCAGGCCAAGGTATCCGAGGTCACTTGAAATTACCCATAAGTATAAAATGGGAACGACACTTGTGGCTTCGGAATGCGAAAGCCAATCCAAACAACGGCTCAGGGGACTGCGATAAATTTCACCAACGAGCAGCTCCCCGCGTCCAAGGTGGATCAAGTATGACAGCTGCTCACACAGACCATCTTCGCTTCCGTAGACGTTCACAACTCTCCAACAAGGAAGCACCGGATTTGCAGCTGTACGCCACCGCGGGTAGTCAATAGTTCATCACACTGGAAGCATGAGTAGTCAATGAGTTCGATTACTTGGACAACCATCTAAGCATTCCGCCAGCACACTGCCAATCCTAGTACGTCTGGTCGATCAGAGGTAACGAAACGACAGAGTTCATCGCGCTTGTTCATGTTGGTATAGGTTACACGCAGGCCGCAGCAGGAACTGTCGGGCGTGCTTGAAGTGTGAGCAACCTGTGTATCGTAATTCGTGGAATTTTGGAAACGACCAAAACATTTAAGATACCGTGATTAGTAGTCCCATCACCATTTCGTCTCCTCAGTTCCATGATAGCAGACTTGATTTCTGCTTGATCCACCGGATCTAAGTCTGGAGGAAAATGGAGCTTAACATCTTTTAACTATTTACTCGGGACCAAAAAGCCTCGGATTGACTTCGTCAACAAAGGGGATACCGATTGGTCGGTTTTATTGATCAACATTTTCCAAGACAGATACTTTGCTTCACGTTCAACACGTCCTCCCCCACGTCGAGTAGTCTGTCCATTAGGCTCTGTAAATAATCGTGGTCATGATCGTATTCTATCTGCGCTCTTGGATCATCGGACTCAGGCGCGGTGGTATAACACGACGTCGGCCAAATTTGACCTTGCAGGACCAGGATATTCTCGCGCTTCACGTGGTCTGGCCTATCGCTGATTTTCGTCGGCTGAACTCGTTTCATTTACCTGCCTTATCTTTCCTTGTACTTTCCACGTATCTACAGTACACAAGCCTTCACATATTGGGGCATATATGCCTGCAGATTTCAACACATAGGAAATATTCGCGTCAGGTGTAGGTGGACTGCAGGTAACTGCGGGACTTCATGCCCGTTAGATTTCACTGGACGAGCAAGAAAGCTTAGGAGTAGGTTGTTGGGCCAAACAAACGCAGTTACTCTCAACGGAATGATTCCTTCACATGGCGGATTGCGATTCTGTTTACCCTTCGGCTATATCTCGTTTTAGCGATTCTTACACTAAATTTGAACGAAATCGTGTTGGATTTCGAGAGTGCCGACAATGCTCATTCGATAGTCCAATGCATAAAATACGGAAATCAATTTGACACATAACACATGTGAGCGCAACATTGGTACATTAGCCTCATGGTCATTGTGTAGGCATTTTTAATACTTCGAGACCACGTTTTCGGTCAATTGCAGAGCACAAAGCGATACAAAGCTTTGCAAAATTAAACTTAGGTAGGACAAGGATTTCTCTTCGCAAAATCCAGAATCAGTAACGAAATTGAATGCTACTATAAATTCAACAAACTTATTACCAAGCTCAAGAAATCTAACAAGAAATAACCTAGTTAACACAGTCAGGATTATTCAACTTTGTTGTTCTCTTGCACCATCTCACATTCGACCGTATCGGAAAAGAACCTGCGCTTTCTCTGTCCCGTGTTTACAATCAAAACTGCAAATGACTGCGCCAATTTTTCTAAACTTTTGCGATTCTAATGTACTCGCTTCTCTCCACTTTTGTGCATTAGGGCCAGTAAAAGCGACGCAGTTGAACCTCAATGGACGCGTGATCGTAATTGTACTGCCAAAAGGCACAGTGTGATGCGACGCGGTGTATGCCACTTAGAGTGAGGTGAAATAGTCTTCAAGTTGCGAACAATGTTTTCAGCATGTGTTAGATCGTTCCATCTGATATGTGTAGGAATTCCGCCCAAGAATTGAGGTTGCAAAATAAGGTAGCCAAATCCATTTAGTTCAGCACGAAAATATGTTTCCAAGTGTTAGCAAATTTTGTGTGCGCATGAATATGTTTGATAAGTTGAGTACAACAATCGAGCATTTGGTGAATATCATGACTGAGTCCTCGAAAGTGAACATATCCACGCACGTTCCTCAACCAGCCAATTTGCCCTTCGCCGCTAAGCCGATAAACGTAACCAGACGATCCAAGCGCAGTGTCTGTGTCCGCAAATCTCTTCGTTCGCGCTACTACTATATGTGGACAAGCATTGATTGTGCCAGTCTCCACTCCTTTCAGTAGTGCATTCGACATCAAGGCAGTGGCGATGATGGCAGCTCCGAACCGTGTCCAACATGCCCTCGAGAAAAACCGAGCACCGCCTGCATTAGATGCCCCAATGCAAACCCCGGAGAGAACAGCCCTGATTCAACAACCCATCAATCCGTCAAGCACGGTATCAATTAATACGAGCAAATATTCAGTCACAATATTATATATCAACCCACACGCTCTTGGGTGTACAAGTGCTTTGGTATAACATTCTATTGCGATGAAGAGAGACTTGAAGGAATGCCGTAACCAGTGTACTTCATTTGTGAATCGAATAGCATTTCGGGATATTCCAGCTTCTACCCGATAGCATACAAAGGCGACTTATTGAAAACTCACTTCTATTTGGCTAGAAATATTCGCAGCCCCGAATCGTTACAAAACGAAGTAGAAATTCCTCGCAGAACCTGAATTTCTAATTGATATCCTGCGACGTTTATACAAGTACATTGCAGACCTCCCAGTGTAAATTCACCGGTGTTGCAGGCTGAGAAAATGGACTTTTATTTGTCCTTGTCGTCCAAAGGGGACCATGTGGCAAATGATATCGGACGCAAGCTCAGGTCCGCTCTAAGGCGAACCTACGCGACTGACCAGTAGCTAATCGTGTATGCCGTGCTAGGACTTGTTTTTCATAGTCATCTGAGCATCTCGTTGGGTATTTCGGCCTCTCACTTCGTTTATCAGGACACCTGCGGTTGCGATGGCATTTACATATGCAGAACAAACCGCCAGTTAGCTCAGAGTGTAGTCGAAAATTTTCCAAAGTGGTTGGAACAAGTGATTACACAACAAAATGGGACGATGCAACTAATGAAACCCGTCATAACGTGAACCCCAAAACAGTGTTCAAAGTGTTGAAAATTAGTGAGGCGTTGTTAATTAAGACCTATCAACCTGTGCTATGTGCACTGAAACTCTTGAGGAAATCAATTCCGTTGCCATGGTCTTGACTGTGACATTTTGATTCATGATGCTTATTCCATGTATATAATCCTTTGTGTTCTGCTCGTATTATGTTTGCGACTGAAGAGAGCAATCTAAATGTTGACATATCGCAACCTATGTCTTTTCACTGAGAAAACGAATTGGCTGAAGGGGAGCAAAAGTTTCTCTTTTATTTAACTAGTGTATGTCAGTCGATGGACAATTGTGAATAATAGACATAAATTCAGCATTAATCTTAAAAGCAATAGCGGTTCGATTTTTAACAATTGACATATATCTTTATAGGTGAGCTTAGAGATGCAGCCCACGATTCTTGTTTGTACTCGACCTTGGTGTAGCTTCGATTACACTCGTGTCGCAGATTCTAAAGCTAGTAAAATTGATGGCGCAGTATTCTAACAATTATCTGGCGTACAGTTTGAATAACAGGTGCTTAACATCGATTGTGAGAAACAAGCGGCCGATCATTTTAATAGCTTGTCGTGTTTTCGCCACCATATACTCAATTTGTACTCTACAATTCAAAGAACCTGAGTAACGGAGACCTAAGTCACATATCGATTCGGATAAAGGGAGTGGGATTCAAAGCATGTGGAACCAATCATCCGTAGAACATAACGCTGTAGTTAGATGTTGAAAATTTCATGTAGAATCTGACACACAAGTCTTCTAGGGAAACTAGGTCACTTTGTATCGCAGACATAAAAGACGGAGATTGAGAATCAGTGTCATACAAAATTTTTGTATTATTTGCGAAGTACACTGCCAAGTACACTACCTTGTAGCACGCCACTAGTAATATCTCTTTCTGCCGACAGCTACTCATCTATCTTGACTGCCTGCTTTGGTCCAGTGAGGTAAGCTACTAATCAGGATAGTAGTGAGCCTGCGATTTCACAGAGACGAAGTTTGTGTATAAGCGTTCTGTGTGAAACTGTCAAAGACATTTGAAAGTCCAACTGAAGTACGATACAGGCCTTATCAGAGTCTGTCGACTTCGCCAAGTGATCAGAGAAAGCTAGCTGGCAAGTGGCACTTGAACGCTTTTGAAGATATCTGCACTGAAAATGTGACAAAAGGTTTCAAATTCTTGGGAGATGCTTGAAACCGATCGAGGAGTCATGAGTTACGAGACGTTGCTTACCGGAACGTTGTCCCTCCGTTACCGGTAGCTCAGCTGGCTTGCACCTGTTGCACCTTTTCTCTCCTTTATTATTCCATGTATTGCGGCACAGTAGTTGAGGTGTTTCCCAAATCTAGTTAACGTGTATTATGATAATAATGTTTATCATCACAAATCAATCCAACCGAAGTATGGTCGAGCAAATATAGCCTCAAATCCAATTGTCATCTGCTTGTTACTTAACCTCACACTTGCATGGGTGCTTATAATATCATTCGTAGCCTTATTTAAAAACCGTAAGACGACTACATGACAAAGACTGGAATAGTTGGAGACGTCAGCTCATTTGGCTGGTCAAACGTCTTCAGGCAATCAGGTGCGAAGTGCGCTGAGTGAACTCCACAGTTTTGCTTCCAACAGCAATGTAAACAATGCATTATATCGAAGCAACTCAATTTATTTTGAGATAATACAGTCTGGGAAACGGTTTTCCTACTTCAGAATGTTATCCCACCTTAGCTTGACAATTAATCGAAATGCCTTCAACAACAATTGTCTTATCGACTGACTGAGTATTTCTGGACAAGCATAGCCTTACTTTCTTGCCAATTAAATGTTTCTTCATATTCCAATAGCTGAGGGTATCTCATAAGTATACACAATGGTCCTTCGGTTTTGTAGGCGAAGCTTCTGCATGTACCGATGAGATATGTGGTAGGCGGAACACGTGCCAGTTTTTTTAAAGAAAGGCTGTGAATACTCAGGCAAAGATCCAGAAAATCAAAGCAGTCATTTGCTATGTTAAAGGGATTTCCTGTGTACACAAATTGGTGCCTACTTACATTCAACATTCAACATTGTCCACTCTCGTTAGACGTATACACATGTTTCTTGTGCTATTGAGATTAAACTTGCCGATACTGGCGCGGCAGAGACATTGCAAGAATATTCAGCCAACAAAATGTTGTGGACAATTCGGTACTCCAGTGGCCATAAACTAAAAGCGATTGACACTTGGACAAGGATTGCAGCAGCAACCACCAAATATTGCGCAATCCACGCTGAATTTCATAGAATTGATTGCTGGTTCCTATCTATAATCTGCGCAGTTGTAATTCTCGGGCCAGGATTCGATTTCCTAAATTTTACACCAACTTTCGCACACAAATATATCTGCTTGTGTGTCGCCTTTATCGTTGGGCGTAATGGTTTACTAAACTATGATTATCGTAACGACTTACAATGCGAACCACTGGATTATCCGGAGAGGCACGTCAGCGATTTGCTATGCTGCCAGTTGCGTCTAAGACACAACAACGACTGATTCGCGGAAACCTTATGTCGCTCCCCATTGTAAACTCCAGAAATGGATTCCCACCTAATATAATCACTGACGAAATGTTTACTCCCAAATAAATCCAAATTATTTCCGATGATTTCAACGTGCACAAATTGGAAGCGCGGCGCACCCCAGGGTAAAATACAAGGACGAACTGCAAGACCTTATCGCAAGTATTCCGCTCTACAATCACATCAGCTCACCTACCAGGTACAGAGCGGATAACAAACCATCGGTGTTTGAGCTCGTCCTTACAAATGTGGAACTCATTATCGCCAAGCCAATTATAGATACCCCACTGGGATTAAGCGATCAAGTCATCATACGTTATAACATTGTGCGTTAGGCTGAATATCCTGACGAACACATAGAACTAACACCTACTATCTATCACACATTAAAACATCTTGAATAACCTAAAATATCTAAAAATCTAATTGGGAGTTCTTACGAGTTGGCTCACTTGACAGCGCCTGGACTCATTTTGTTGGACGCTTCAGCAATCTAATCGCAACTGCTTCAGAAACAAAGAGGGTTCGCAGCAGCAATCCTTTGTCTTTCATCAGAAGTAGAACACACAATCGCATGTCAATAAGGAATGCAGCTTGGCACGCTTACAACGCTCGTCTTGGTCTCGAAAACTAGAGCGATTACCTGACCCAGCGCAACCAATGTAACACGCTTGTCCGTGAGGACAAAGCGACTCACCAACAACAGTTGGCCCGCAAATTTGTCAACCAAAAAACCTCCTATCCAAGCATGTTAACACCATCCGGAAAGTGAAGCTCGGTATCCCACCACTTAACACACCCGTCGGACTGGCACAGGGTGTCGAAGAGGCAGCCAACGCCCTATGGATTCAGTATGCTCCAAACTTCAAAAGAGACGTCCGCCGCTGGTACATACCCACATCCCTAACCCAAATTCAACACCCACTAATATCGATTTTACTGCTACAGATGTGTCAAAGAAACCGCTCATT
>CALYDF020001100.1:0-15513 GCA_944474145.2 Dicrocoelium dendriticum | reverse complement strand
AGATATTTACCGTAGTCATTCCAGGGAAAAAGACAATTCATCAAAATCAAACGACTTTTGTTTTATCTCACTCGCTTGCGATCATCCTGCATGTCATACATTTTGATTCTGATGTTCATGATTGCTTGCATTCTACCATGCTGAACTTAATGCTCTCTTGTGAATTTTCCCAGCCTACTGTGTACTTATTTAAAACTGGTTGCTCGGTCACTGATGCGCATGTCTCGCTGCAATAGTACTCCAAAGCCAAAGTTGGCAAACAATTTTGTATCCACACACGGTAATTTGTGCACTAAACATGGTTCAAATAACACACTGACGTTAGTCACCAGCTTCCCACTAAACTATCCAACATTATACGTAGTCGACAAACAAAATAATAGAACAATCTATAATCGCATGAAGGATTATGGTTTGTCGGTCATTCTCTGCTTGGCCAGATTACTGTTTGATAAAAGCGATATCAGCTAAGGCTGGCTAATAAATTCTACCAGTAACGTTATAAGCTCCCTTGAGCCTTTTCTTTTGATACTGTCCTTTTGCCTTGGAATTTCTCTTTTGATCATGTCGATAGCAGATGTGTCAATGTTGCAATTTCACCTGTAAAGGGTGCACCAGAAACCGATTATTAACTTTATTTGACTTGACCACCAGCATGGCGTAATGCGACTTTGGTAAACCTTGACAAATTTCTTACCACCAACCATGTATTTACACTTCTGCGCTTTCTACAAATGTACACCAAGCGTATACGGAAGGGTCATACAGTATATGAACGAAAGTTGCAAGTGCACGTAATAGACAGTGCAAAAAGCACACATTACTCCTTATTTCATTTTGTCTTCTATCACGATCTCCAGTTCTACCTGGCCCGAAGGCTCAACTAAGATAAATGGCCTCAACGGCACGTGGATCGGTCATAAACAGAGGCCTTGTCTTATAATCTTCATACCCTTTTTCCTGTATTAGTTCCCCTGGATCATATTTAGCTACACTGAGAATAATTGATAGATGAAATACTGGCAAATCGGTTAGCAGGACTCCCAAATCCAACTAAATATATCCTCAATCCTAGCTTCACTTGAGTGAGATCACATCGTAAGCCCACCCTCCATCTCGGCTCTCGCTTCCCCCAGCGGTTACCATTCGAATTCTGTACACACACACTTGCGCGTATACTCCATCGATCCAGTTCGACGAGCGCTACTCACTGATTCTTGCAACTCGAACCGTACTTGTGTGGATAATTTTGTCCCTCCAGTTCACCTTCTTGACACATTTTTGACATTATACACGAGTACAATTGCATTCCCCCTAACATTTTTGGGAGTATACTTGGTCTTGTTTGGACGAAGAATATAAGTGCTCTCATTTGACCCTTTAACATTCGTTGTAGACTGCAACAGGACAAATCCGCTGGAGATTTTGCCTCACTAGCGCTTGTCACCTCACCGCTTCCATCATCACGTTACCTGGGCCGATCAATGCTCGCCACATTTTCGTGTGGGTGGGCGTGCACAACAGCGGGCCCACCGGTCGTTAATACCAGGGGTGAGACGGCCATATGTCTCGCTAGACTGACCTTGGCACCTTAGCAATCAATCTAGGTTCCAGGGCTGGACTAACGGTCAACACAAAGTTTATCTGACCTGATGGGCGCGAGAGGCCGACCTGCTGTTCCTAAAAGCGCATATGAAATGTACAAAATGCAGTCAACATAGGGGTTCCATGTTCTAACTGCTTTATCCATTTCCATTTGCGGCACAATAGCTGAGGTAATTAAGATACCATAGCTGGGATGTTTCAGCATACTTCTGTGGTGTTTTCCACCTGCAGCTAACGTGTATAATGATTAGATTTTTCCATGTAATAACTAGGATAACAAGTCAATCGAGCATAAGCTGATCAGCAGCATTCCAGATTTTTGCTTCCGTTAGAAAGTCACTTCTGTCCCATTAGTTAAGACCGTATTTGCACTGTCCCAGAAGCACGAGAATCTAGCAGAATTGGTCGAGGAAATATCAAATACAAATGTTGCATTAATATAAACGCATTCAGCAATATTTAAAACACGGGAACCTCTACCGAACTTCACTGCAGACCTGATACTCAGCCGCAGATTTTGATACTAACAAAGTGATTCCATCAAAGGGGATAAGCCGCGACATCTGCATTAGACAATTGCACCGAAACGCTCGTGTAAACTAAATCATTATCCTCCTTGCAACAACCTTACCTAATTGCTTGACTTCCCAAAATTTCGCCGATCCTCAGGAAAAAGCAAGTATCAGTGGTATCTGAACCGTAGTTGCATCAAACCGCACTAAAAACTCAGATGCTGTAGGTTCTATTACAACAACCCACATTAATGCGAGAAGCAACGTAAAGCTGGTGCATATCAGAGCGCGTAGTATTCCAACCGCGACGCATACTTCTCTGGCAAACCCACAAATATAATGGGATGCCCATTTCCGAATATTTTAACGTACCGAAATCAACAACTAATTTATTGTAAGGGAGGAAGCGGGATGTACTGAGCTAATGAACATCATAAGAAACCAGTTGAATGCTCCTATTAAACCCACCAACATGACGATGACTAACCGACGCCCGGATTCCAAGCGCTATTGTAAAGCCATGCTGCTTCGAGTTGTGCAAAATGTCAATAAGCTGAAAGTTGTGCTGCTAGTGAAACCTGGTCTCCAAAATGGATTCCGTTTTTCCGTGTCTTTCAACACGTTATATTTGTCAGTGCAAAAGAACAAAGCAGATGCTAAAAGTTTTCTGCCTTGTTACTGTAGTAGAACCGTATTTGTTCATGGTGTCCCCTATTCTCATGAGCACGAATAATACAAGGAAAAGTCTCACGACTAAGAGTGGGGTTGTCATATTCGTATGATTCTTATCTTGGGTGAGGTTGCGACTGTTTCTATCACTAGGATGTCTCGGACAGCAACCTACAAAGGGTGCGGCCGAAGAAGAATAAAGATTGCCCTTCAAACTAGGCAGATTGTGCAGTGGCTACTAAAACACAGGATGTCACTTCGGAAAAGATTTCCAGCAACTCCCCAGTTAGAAGCTGCGAGCGTATATGTCTACGGATTTAATGTGTCATCTCATCAGGCAAAAAGTAGGGACAGGATTCAAACCTCACACAGAAACCAGGTATGAAAGAAGTGAAGATATTCCCATGCAATCCTGTAAGCACTCTCCATGAAATTCACAAAAGGTAGTTACGACGTGGCTAATTCCAATCAGCTAAACTCAGCTCCAATCGAATCATCGACGATAAAAACACAAACTGGCTAGCGAAGGACCATGCAACCGTCGGCTGAGTCTATCATCCGAACTACATCTTTTAACTCACAACTGGGAGCCCAAACGCCAATGCGCAATTCCTCCCCAGCAAAAGTTTCGAACTTCGTTTGCCTCGGCCAATAAACCATTGGGCTCAGAGAGGCTTGGAAACAATTGGTTGGTATAGTATTTTGGATAACGTTTCGCCCATGACACAAGAGCTTCGTCAGACCAGGTGAATCAGTGCAATTGGGGTGGGATTTTATAGCGAACTGGGGCGACAACCGCGTTACTCGAGACTTGAGCCATGATGTCATTACAGCAACTGTTAATGATGTCACCTCAGGTGGTTTAATCATAGTTGGACTAGTCCAGGTGTTCCTTTGTGCGTCATGACATTGACGGATAAGCCCATAGTGTTGACAATTGGAGTCGGTTTGCACTTTCCGATTTGATCCACGCACCGACGTTCGCCAAGCTGGCCAACTTAAGACCGCCCGTCACGCATTATGGAGTTCTACCCCCTCAGTTCTACTCCCGCATTCGTCAGATTTGTCAATTTTCACCGCATCGGTTGATCGTACGCCATTCCTAATGACCTCTACATTTTCGAGGTCTCTCTGGTGACTCTTGTCTAATTCATACACAGATACGGCCGAGTCTCTTACTATTGCCTGTATTCAAACTCGTTTCCTCGTGATCTTGAAATACAACTCCTGTGATCCGAAATTCATGTGCGTAATTCTCTCGCTGTTTGGCCTATGTGCACAAGTGCGCAGTCTTTACTTTCATTTTATACACAGTTAGTCTTCCTATACTTGGGAAGGGGTTTCCTCTGGTGTACCAGCGCCGAACGTAAGGTTCGACCTCGCTGAAAGACCACTCTTTTACTTTCCTTGCTTAGTACCCTCCGAATTGCCTCCGAAGTGCCTTCCTTGTACGGAATTCCGACCGTCCCTATTCACTCGGCTATGGGTCTTGACTGCCGGTATAGCACTTTATGCAATTGACGTTTGACTAGTCACCGTGGGTAACTGCTTTCTAATAGTTTGCTCAGTGCAAATTTCCGCGCAGCCATTTTGTCCTCCTCCATCATGCACAAGGTTTGTGCTCTGTAGAACAGTGTTGAATTTACCCCAGCGTAAACCTGTTTCGTATGACCTGAAGTGTAGTGGAGTAGGCCGTCAGTATCAGTTGGCTTGCTATATATTGTCTGTCGTCTTTAAATTTCCCCCATTCCTGTGAACCAGGCAGTCAAGAACTGGTATATTACCGCTACAAGATTCCAACTCAATAATAAACTGTATTATCTCATCAATAAGTTGATCAAGAAATTCGTCCTTCTTATCCCGTTTAACAAGTACAAATTATCCTCTACCTAACGATAACAAACTATCGGTGAGTTAATGGTGTTCGATAACGACCATTTCTCGAAGTCTTTCTAAACAGGTTTGCCAGTACAAGGGATATTGACAATCCCATGGCAAGTTCTTGTTACTGACTGTAAAGCTTCGACTGAAAAACGAAGTAAGACATGATAAGACACACTGACATACCCTCGATTATCTATACCATTTTCCATTGAAGTTAAACATTCGGGCAAAATATTTACGCCTGGGGGTCAACGGGGTTGCTCCTCCGGGGCAATCAAGTTGAGTCTTCGCTATGCGGAATAGAACCACTCACTGGCATGCTACGGGCTGTTTCATTGGCCAAGCGCCTGAGGTCCTATTTGCTGAAGAACGGGTAAACTACCAACTGAAGCGATCGATAGTACTGGCACAAAGGCGGTTTCGTCGACGTGTCGAGGGTGATCAGTCAAAGAATAGTGTAATCGTGCCACTGCGAACAATCTGGAGAATCGATAGGTGTGCGATTACACTTAGGATATGCGTGTGATTGTTATGGCAGTGTGAGATAATCAGAAAGAATGCAGTAATTCGTATGAAGTAGGTAAAGCTAGGATTTCTTCGCCAATAACCTTTTTAAAGCCTTTACAGCTACAAAGTTCTCGTGCTGTGTTTATTCAGTTGGCTGTACACTCATGTGAATAGCGTAGCTACGTACTGATGATGTAGTCGGCGCATTGTATACTAAGGTCAAGTTCGCTGGGTAGGTAAGACCATCAGTGGATGTGTAGCCATTTTTCCAAAGAGAAGGGTTCCTAGTGTGGCGGTCACACGACATTATTGAGTGTTCGTTCGTCTCCACACCTGTGGGCCACTTCGGTAATCAGTTACCGCTACAGCACCCATGGACCTGTCGTTATGTTAAGGTCGTAAGATGCATGCCAATCCTGCGTTTCAACACGATATTTAAACTTCACTTCCAAGTGATTGATAAGCTTGAAATACAAAGTGACCCTACGGCCCTGATATGAGCTGCCAACGATCATTGCATACGCATAGTAAGCATACAGTTTGGAGCAATTTTCCTCCTTCAAATGCCTCCGGAATTACCCAATTTCCAATGACAAAATGTTTCTGATTATTTGTCAAGTCAACACCAACCTGTGTCACGGCGTGCACATATGACTGCTTCTAAGACTAGCTGAAACAATGGTCCATAGCACGATTAGTGGGCGCGGTTGCCTTTGTAAATGATTCCAAACACATTGCAGGAACGCCCGTGGGTGAGACAACTGTGTTTGTCTGAATTGCCTGAATTACCAGAGTAAAATGCGTGCGTCGCCACTAATTATCAGTCTTGCGTTTTTTTTCTAGCAGGACGATGTGGCATGTATAAACACCGTAGTCATTGTAACTCCTTTGGGTGTTTTTTGTTGGGTAATGCCGATTCCATGAGGATAGCCTTCCAGTCCATGGACGTAATAGGGAGGTTCCATCTGCATTGACTGTGCTTCTAATGGTGCCATTCGGAGAGCCACTTGTCGAAGCATCTCAACACGTATGGGCGGCCATATGGAAGTGAAGCGTAATTATCCTATGAATACATAGGATCCTATGACCTTTACATAACGCCATACCTGCAGAAACTGAAGCGATAACTGATTGACAAAGTCATCCATGAGTGTGGAGACAAACGAACGCTCACTAACGTCGTGTCAACGCCACACTTAGAATCCTCTTAATTTGTGTTTAGTCATCAACTGTGATAGAAGTAAACAAACATAGAACTTTCGTTGTTCAGCTTCACGTTGGTCTACCAACTTCAATGAGAGCAATGTCCCCATGATCGTCGCAAAAACAATCGCACAAAATTGTCTAACCGCCTAGCAGCCATTGCTAAACTGCGGAATACCAGTCAGAAGATTGCCTGTCTACGCCACCATGGTTAAGCCGCTGAATAAGCCACCACCAGGTAGCCGCTAGCGATCACTAAGTAGAGGCCGCTTCATTTGCTGGTTAGTGTGTCTGTCCGCACTGGTTCCGGCTTAAGCTTCGGATCATGTGGTAGCTAGGATCTCCTCCTTGGACAGGCATCATAAGTTGCCCATTGGACGGTTTCAGTTTGGAGGTTTCCTTCAGATAGTCATCCAAATTGATTGGAAGACGGTGCTCGACCACTTTCATTGGACTCTCTGTCGCTTATGCTGGGGGCTTCCAACCGGGGTCCTGTTGGCTAATAGCCCATGATCAATGAGATTGTCAACGAAGCCAAAATGGCTTCTTAGTTTTGTTAAATTGAGAACGCTGCACGCCATTTCTAAATGTTCTACGCGAAAAGCTTTGTTTAATGCTCTTACATGAGTGATATATGGTATATTTCGCCTAAACGGAGGCATATGTTTGCTTCTTTTGCTATGTCATTTTATGCCTTCACCGACAAAGTTTACCGTGATCGAATGTAGAGATGCATTCTCTTTTCTATTTCAGTCACCTGATGGAGACGGAGCGCAATTTACAGGTAGCATCATTTGACACATCACTAGTGCATCTGCTTTGTGTAGTGATGTGTAAGCCTAAGGCAACCACAACAACAACAATTACATCAAAATTGTCGTCAGGGCCTCCTCTATTGTAGCACATAATTGTGCACTGGAAGCTTGAAAGTAATGAAATCAAACTTCCGAAATCATTGTCGTTGGATTATTTATCTGAATGTCGGTTATATCTATCTAGAATGCTGACTGTATACCAGGTTCTTCCGGAATGAATACCCAGGGTGTCTTGCGTGTGGTAGGCTAACTGCTAATTATGGGTTGGTTTTAAGTAGTGCCTTCTCTCAGTTGTGGGATCTGGAAACAGCATTATGCGGTGCGACGTAGTTGGAAATCTGCAAGTCATGCCGAAATAATCTCATCGGATCCCCTTTTCTTGGTGGTCATTCCGAAGATCCAAGTTGGCGTTTGCATGAGTTGCATGGAATCCATGGATTACGAGCCGCTAAATGTCATGTTTGAAGCTTGTGCAGAAAAAGCTAGAATTCATTAAGCATTTGTCATTTGCGAAATTTACCTAACTAAATGAAGAAGCCAATATATTCTTGCCCGTATAAGTTTATGTAGTACTCCTCATCCTTGTTTCCATAACCTTTTGTGTTCTAACGACTACCGCAGTTGCTAATTGGTGTTGAACTAACTGCGTAGCATGAGTCACAAAGCTATTTATTGAGCTAAGCGAACCACTGCACCAGGAGCAAGTTCCAAGTTAAGTGTATTTGTCTCAACTGCGACACAACCAGTTGCTTATACGGGTGGAATATATTATGGAGCCTCGAGGTCAACTTCAGTAGGCAATTTTGTCATTTGCTTTGCATTAAAAGAATAAGGGCGTTAAAATGCAATGATTAATTGGAGGTCGAGAGACGGACCATCTAAGTACTACTCGTTGGTGCAAAAGGGTCTGAAGGGCAGCAAGCGGGTATCAAGAAAAGCCTGGGCACAATGGTATTGTTTGATAAGTTTGTTTGCTTACATTCCATTTGTAACTAACGTCACTTAGACAATGTACTTGTGCCATCTTATGATGACTGTGTGAGAATTTGAACGGCGCGCTCAAGTTTGTGCTAGTAAATAGCTTGTTGCTTAACCAACCGTAATCGCTGTAGCTGCGAGTGGTATCGTTTGTGCTTTGATATGATGGTCAAAACAAACTGAACTCATCTGAACACTGCATCAGGAAACCAAGTTTTAATGTACGTCTGTTATAAATTAAATACAGTGTCAATGCTTGACGAGTAAATCAAATCCTACTGGGCTTTCATTGCAATGTGCTGAAAACTATAAGCAGATAACTTATTTTCTGATAGAGGGGATTGATGTACTTCTCACTACGACGCGATATCTACTTTTATATCGACACAAATAACTTTGTTTTATTATGAATTAAAATGTACAGTGTCTGCTGATAAAAAGTCACGCAAGGTACACGCATTCGTAGAGTGTACAGTCATCGGTTTCACAGATGGAAATGTCCCGCTTCTCTGCTACATATTTATTTCTTAACAGTGAACAAAACATTTCACTTGCTACGGTATAAAAGGAAACTTTTCTTCTCATACGCCGAAATGTCTACCTACTACGGTGCCAGCGACATCATCACAGTGGGCACTAATGTTTCGAGTGAATGCTAGCAGATGACAATAATTTGTTGAAGTAAGTGCGTATTCAAGCAAATAAGGGCCAGTATAACGAAAACAACTAAGGGCTGTGGTTGAGATTTGGACCTCATCTTGTCATGGCACCTCCAAACTAATCGCCATTGGATTGATCTGCATCATCTGAGGAGCAAGGTTTCCAGGAGCAGAGCGCCAACTGAACTGCTCTCGATAGTGCTCCACCCCCTTACTCCTTATTGTGTATCAGGTTTCATGCGCTGTCTCTGATTGTCTCCCAGGCACAAAGTTTGAAGAGAACATGGGTATATATCAGGTGGAAGAACCGGAGATGATTACATAATGCTTCCGTCTCCTCCGCTTTTGGAGCTCTACTTGTCCAACAGACTTGCTTGTCAGCGCGGAACTTGGTATTAGTCTATGCCTAATTGTCCGTTCTGTTATAGTGTGCACACAGCCAGCGGAGATTTTGGTTCCGGATTCCAACAGACTTACCAACCTCTCGGATATCCAGTAACTGATGCGGTAAGGATTAAGATTGACCCAGACAGATCATTCAAGCTCGTAATTGACGGAGAAGATCATTTGCCATTGCATCTGGGCGACAGACCGAAAGTTCGAAAGTAAGACATCCTATTTAATTTACCTGACAGAAGACTGGGAGATCTTCTCGGTTGTCAATCGAGGAAAGCACTTGGTACGTCCTCCAACAGATTTAACCGACAGCGTAACAGAGTCGACGCACGAATTCTAAAACAACCGGAAATCCAGTATAGTACCACACCATCTGTAAATTAGGAGAGCATGATCTGTTTACATCCATCGTTGGGCAGCTATAGGGGCACACCAAGTGCCACTTCGGTGCTACTAAGAAACAACTAGCGCACTGCACAGAATGGTAACAGTCGCTCGCTGTTGTCTGTCTGGTTAGAGTCAATCCCTCTAACTGGGCTCCTGAAGCGTACAGAGGAACTATTTGCACAATCAGTTTTTTGTAGCAAGGAGGATACCTGAATTGTTCACGCTGCGGAAGAATGTTTTCAGTCCGTGGTTTAAGTCGACCACTGCGACATCAGAACTGCAGTTGGTGGGAACATACGCGGAAACCACCTACAAACGCTTAAGTCAATATTAACGGGTGTCCTCTAACCGGATGTTTACAAACGGATGCTCAGGCGCATCCAATCAATAAGCAACGGAGATATGAAAAATGTCAACCCTATTTTGATTAACGGTTTGCTCATCTGAGCATTCAAATGAGTGAAACCAATAGCAAGAAAGTGAATCAGGCGTAGAGAGTCCGTCCAGCAAATAGGTATAACTGATTCCTGTTTCAGTTGCGCACCGCTCGTCAATACCTTGGCGGCCCAATGTTTAAGTGAGTGCAGCGTGTTGACATATCTGGAAACCAGCTTGGAAAAAGTTGAAGCGCTAAACTTGCCTTTGCTCTCTGAGTCGCAAAGCTAGACTGGAAAGGAAGCAGAAAACCGAGACCTCTCACACGCAAAGTGTACTAGAAACCGAGCACAGTTAGTCTAACAGGTCACATGACACCACCTCCGGCTTCAGGTTTCTGTGCTGTCCCACGTCACCAGCCGAGTGATTCACATTGGCTAGTGATCTTCACTGGCCAGCTAAAATAACGCTCACGCCGACCGCGTAGCATCCCGTGTCACCATGACGGACTGATCTCGTTAGCTTTCTGCGTGACCTGCCGCAGGCTCACTTCACGTCTCGTAACCGTGTCACAGAATTCTTTAGTTGCGTCCACCTAGTCCCCCACTTCAGAAATGATTCCGCTGTGTACCGTTCGAACTAACTTTATTCATCGCTTCTCGCCTTGGGGTAAACTTGTAGCCATTGTTGTCCTCTCTACCTTCAAGTCGGCCTGCATTGTGCGTCATTTGATTCTTGAAGCTCACTTTATGAACTACCTAGCCCCTCAGCTTCATCTTACTATCTAAACGCTTTAAACAGAATGTCCCACATTAGGGATGGTAGATCTGTGGGACTTTGCAACTTGCCGAGATTCGGCCACAGCTGATTGGTTTGCTTGACTTATTTCCCAATTCCTACCATTAGGTCATATATGACTCGACTATTTGTACGGATCAAGTTTCCTGTCCAGGAAATCCTCGGTTCTCGTAAGTCTCGCGCATAAACAGTATCACGAATTTTGAAATGATCGAATCTATCTTTCCAATAATCCTACGCATGCAATTGCAACTCATTTCATTTTTTGCGTTGGGTACATGCAGCCTTCGTCGGGATAGTGGCTTAGGGACTTGGTAGAGGTTCAGGGCGGCACTGTTCACTCTGTAACACCCGAGACCATGTTAGAGCATTGCTCTGTGGCACCATTTTAATTTTGTAAGCGGATTTTGTATCATCTAGCTTTATTTCGATGCCTGCGACAGGTAGTTGACCTCCAGCGGCTGAAATACACTATTTAATGGCTGATGAAGAAATTAAACGCATCCACCCAGTCGAGTCCCGGCAAATCAGCCTAGTTGCTCTGTCACAAAGCAGGTGTGTATTTGTTGGTACCGGAAATTGAATTGCCAGTTGAATTCACTAAGCAATTTTTACTTACCATCATAATTATTATTTGCCGTATGTGCCGGTTTTGCGAGTGTGGCCGCTCTAGCCTGCGCCACTTGTCCCTAGGGCCAGATTGATATCTCAATTTGTATCAACATGTAACTAGAATTAATTGCCATTGCTCTCAAATGGTTACTTACGCTCGTTGACGCTAACAAGCTGGAAAGTCGTGGTGATCGACCGGATCTCACTGGGCCGTCTGAACGGGTGAGGGATTGTTGCGCTTCTTCCTCGTCATGGTAGGACCACTTACCAAGCAACTCGACGGTTTATGACCTCCACTGACGCATCGGTTGCAAACCTGATACCTAAATAGACAGTGTTGAAAAGAAAACCATTCCCTCCTAAACAAAAAGCAGAAGGAAGTTTGGCGTGAGATGGATTGACTTGAGTTTCTGAGTTTTGAATATTCCGGTGAACTACACAAATGAGATCAGGATAGTTCTAATTGGACATATGCTGAATAATTTATGTCTTGTGCCTCAGATTCCTCCTTGTTTGGCACACACCGGTCACTTACTTTAATCTGAGATAAGTTTACGTTCAAGTTTGCTCAGTATTCTTTTTCGAATGTTTGCACCTTTGGCTGCTTGTAAGTCTCAAACGTTCATGAGACCCCTGTACCAGTCACCAATATTATTGTGTAACTCTGGATGTTCTCACTTACCATTCGCAATGTTTGAGTGGCTGACCCATTCCTTCCCTTCTTCTTAGTCAGCGCCAAACACTTATAACGAATGTATAAGAGCGACGTATATTCTCCGAAAATTTATTGGAGGATTGCAATGACTTCATCAAACGACAGGTCAGTATCCTTCAAGTGAAGAACACAATTTGTTAAATTTTCATGTTCATCAGCACCCAGCTACCGATTAATATGGCGCCTTTTCTCCTCTGAGGCGTTGACCAATTCCAGCCGGAACATATATTTAATCAGTAAAACCGGGAAGCGAACAATACACCGGCAGCATGAGCATAATGGAATTTACTGATTTGGTGCGTCGAAGTTTTCAAAAATGGGAAGCTTCCAATTGCCCCTGAACCTGAGTTTGAACGTTTCGAAAACATGTGCGTCAACAACGTAATGGACTTAAGGTGTCACTTCAAAATGTATTTGCCTTTGCTGCAAACATGCGTGCAATATTTCAAGGCTCATTGCCATTTCGCAGTTCGATTGAAAACATCCGTCGCCACTTTTGTAATCCAAACTTTGCCTCTGCTCCCTGCGTTGTAAACTCAGACGTAATAATTACCGAAGACTGAGAGCTGCCAGACAGATAGTGTGGTGAGAACAGAACACAGTTAGCTTTATAGGTCACACAACATTATCTCCGGCTGCACGTTCCTGGTCTGCCTCATATCACTCGTCTTGGGTGATTCCAATTGGTTAACGGTCTAAACTGGCGTGCTGAAATGGTGCTCACGCCGACCGCGTAGCATCCTGTGTCACAATAGCGGACTCATCTCGTCAGCTTTCCGTGGGACATGCCGCATGCCAACTGCAGTCTCGTAACCGGGTCACAGAGTTCTTTCGTTGCAGATTGCCTAATATATATAGTATAGCCTGGAAATATGCGTTGCTTTTGCCGATATATGCCCAATGGGTTGTGTCATAGATGTCAAAATTGCATTAACATTGCAACTGTTCTCAATTACATTTTTTATTTGGAAGAAAGTAGAAAAGTGTTATCGGGAGGGGAATAATTGCAACAAGTGAAAAAGGATGAAGGAGTGCATATTTTCGTTTGTCTATCTTGCAGTGCGCTAAAATTAAGACGATCTTTAAAGAAATCCAGTGACGGCGGACGCAGGATGTAACTGAAAATTGTGCGAACACTCGTGGTTTTTATTTAGTCTGAGCTACTGCCGAGAAGTTCAAACCCAGGCAGGAGAATGATTAGGTTCATCAGCTACAGCTTTTGGATTTGAAGCATTTTCGAAAGGCAATGATTGGGTATAACTTAAAAGGAAGTTATCCTAATTCCGGACCCCAATCTGGTAGACCAAGTGCCTGAGATGTCTGACCTCCAATCATTGACCAGCGTAACCAGAGTGGCTTTCAAGGATCTGGAGCATCAATCTATGGAGCTCAAGGGAAGGAAGATGGAGGCAAACTATTACACTGCATTCAAGTTCAGGCTTTACGGGGCCGAGTCCAGTCTCGTTGTGGGAAAGTCTACTTTAGTAGGAAATACAGCATTAAATCGTATTGAAGATGAACGCTGGTTATAATGCGCTGATCAACTGAATGTTGATGGGTGAACAAGATAAGTAAGGTCTGTTTAGTTAGACGGATGAGAATGGCGGCATCCGAGTGGATCCAATAGTAACATAAAGCAAGCTGATTTGGATGCACTTGCAAAAGTATTCAATGCGACCATTTTTCTTCATCCGCGTAAATCCTCTTCTTCACTACAGTGTCACTGTTGCCTTCACAGTGAGCAATAAGTTGTCGGGAAAATGCCTGCACATGACCATCATCATCAACAACAGTACATCAGCCATTTGAACTGATACTTCGCTGCCATACAACCGTGAGGACCTATGAAATAAAGAATAACAAGAGGAGAGAAGGGGGACTTACCTGAAAACCTTAATGCCCTAAGCAAACATTCAGAGTCAAGGCGACTAGACCTTGTGTAGACAACATACCGTCACAAACAGCTGGCTATCATGGAAAAATAAAGCGGATAGGTGAGACTGCTTCCTTGCGGCTTCCACTGCCACGCGTTATAATCAGCAATTACCCTGCAGATAACTCAGCACCAAACACACTTTAAACTGGTAATCCGATCAGGAGACGGCAGCAGACGCGCCACTTGTGTCTACTGCTAGTCATATCCTGTAAAGTCTCGAGCCAAGCACAAGGCGAGTCACGTGGACTCCAGCCTGGTAGGCGAGAAAGACCAGCGGCACCCAGTTTGGTCGTCAATGACTTCATTTCCTGCTGCCAAGTCAACTTCTGTCCACCTCGAGCCTTGCGCCATCCTACACCTGGCAGACTAAACAAGGCCCTCCTAGGTAAGCGGTGACCAAGCATACGTAGCACGTGCCCGAGCCAACGCAACCTATTCAGTGCTATCTGTTGTTCTAGGAGGCTAGCATCATTATCACCACCTAGTACACGCCTACGCACATCATCGTTGCGGACACGCTGTTGCCATCCGACACCAGCAATGCTTCACAGACAACGATGATCAAAGACTTGACGGTACCTCAGATCCTTAGACCGAAGGGGCCAAGTCTCACTACCATAAATCAGAACGGCTCTCACTGTGGCCACTTATACCCGGCCTTTCAGACGGGAGGAAACTCCCTTCTGTCGACAAAGATGCTGCAGGTTCAAGAAGGTAGCTCTGTTTTTTGCAATGCGTGAGCTGACGTCAGTTTCTATGCGCCCATCATTGCTGATGCAGTTGCCAAGACAAGTGAAATGATCAACTACCTCGAGTTCCTCGTTAGCAAGCGTCAAGGGGTCATCAAGTGGATGGGGTTCTTGCAGCAACACTTTGCACTTTGGAGGTGCGAAGTGCATACCAAATAATGGGACCACTCTGGACAGGATATTCAAGGTTGATTTTGCCGCCCCAAAATGTTTGAAAAGCAAGACGATATCGTCCGCATTATCTATAACTAACCTTTCGCCAGGCAGCTCTTCAACGACTACATCGTGAGATTCCGCAAGGGAACACTCCATGATAGAATCCGCGACGAAGTTGAACGAAAATGGGAAAATCGGCCAACCCTGAAGAACGCCAATTGTGGTCGGAAAACTAGCCGATAGGAGGCCGTAGACCCTGACGCGGCCTGTAGTGTTCGAGTATAGAGCACGAAGGATGTTCACATATTTCGTGGGAACATCTTTCCGCGCAAGTATTTCGAACAGAATCGATCGATCGACTGAATCGGACGCACTCTTGAAATCGAGGAACACAGCTATTGTCGGTCTGCGGTATGCGTGGCGCTGCTCTAGCACCTGCCGCAAAGTGAATGTATGATCTATACAGCCACGTCCTGGGCGAAATCCGGCCTGCTCTTCCCTAATCCGAGATTCCCTTTCCGCAGTGAAGCGACGAACGATAATCGGAGCCAATAATT
>CALYDF020001099.1:0-15545 GCA_944474145.2 Dicrocoelium dendriticum | reverse complement strand
AACTCGATTAATGCATAAGGAAACGGTGATATAAACCTTATGTAAATAGCATACGTAATAAGTTGTTTACAAACAAATCCTAGCTAAGTGCACGAGGTCAGGAAGTATAGTTCACGGAATGCCACAAACACAAAAATGCTATGGAAATCGAATACAATTGGCTGAAGCGATGTGTGCAAGTTAATGGAATAGAGTACAGGGAGATATTTATATGAGAAAGAAAAGCATTAAGATAAAAACTGTAAACCCACCACCTGAAATAAAGAGACTTAGCATGCAAGCACGCGGTTAGTAAATCGAATTCAGCGTGCCTACAAACGCTGCGCCGGCTCGTCGTAATTCTCTGCAGGACCCGTCGTCGCTCCTGTAGTGGCCCCAAATGGCACAGCGCATGGCCCACTAGACATTTATATGAGAAAGAAAGGCATTAGGAGAGAACCGAAAACCCACCACCTGAAATAAAGAGACTTAGCATGCAAGCACGCGGTTAGTAAATCGAATTCAGCGTGCCTACAAACGCTGCGCCGGTGCTGCCTACGTTCACTGCGGGACCCGTCGTCGCTTCGGCAGTGGTCCCGAGTGACCTCTCTCATGGCTCACTAGGCCTGCCTGACTAAGGCACTCGCGACCGCATGTTCTACAGCACAATGCGCTCGATGTCGATGGAGTACAATTCATCGGTGCTTGCCGCTTCCGCACTTGCCGCTTCTTCTCTGCATGCATGAGGGCTTTCTCCCGCACCTCAGCAACTGCCTTCGTGATTAGATCGCGCCATGCACCACGATCAACCGCCTTCGATTCCCATGATCTGCAATCAAGATTAGAACGTGTGAGGCTCACTTTAATCATGTCCTGGTAACGTAACTTGGGTTTCCCAGCATGCCGCTTCCCTATACTCAGCTGACCGTATAAAAGTTGTTTCGGTATTCGCGTCGAATCCATACGGCTCACATGACCGAGCCATCTCAGGTGTCGCAGTAAAAGTATGCCGTCCACTGCATACATCCCACTTCGGCGCAACACTTCCGTGTCTGCAACTCTGGCGCCCCAGCCGATCCGCAAAATTCGTCGCAGACACTGCTGATGGAACCGCTCGAGATATCGCACATCCCGACGGTACATCGTCCACGTTTCACTGCCGTATAGAAGAACGGACAGTACCATGGATTTGTACACCATCAGCTTCGTGCCAATGCTAAGCTGATGGTTGTTCCACACTCGGTACTCAAGCTTCCCGAATGCCGCTGCCGCCTTCGACACGCGATTACGCAACTCAACGTGTAGCTGCTGATCAGTCGACATCACACTCCCAAGGTAGCAGAAGCGGGAGGTGGTTTCCAATACTTCAGCACCAATGCTGATTTGCGGCAATATTGAAGATTGCACCTCCGGTGAAGGCTGAAAGAGACAGACAGTTTTGCTTGTGTTGATGGTGAGCCCGAATTTGGCCGCTGTCGAAGCCAGAGCACTAGTCATGTGCTGCAACTCATCCGCGCTGTGTGAAAACAACGCACAGTCGTCAGCAAACAGCAACATACGGATAGTTGTCTCACAGACTAGAGTTCTCGCACCGAAACGACGGATGTTCAGCAACCCACCATCAATACGGTGCTCCACACGAACACCGTAAGCACAAGCCGCATCAAAAGCACAAGACAACATTGCATGAAGATAGATATTAAACAGGGCAGGAGCTAACACACAGCCTTGCTTCACACCAGAGACAACTGTAAAGTCATCAGAGGTCTCTCCACTCAGCTGCACCCTCGCTCGCATACCACTGTGCAGACATTCAATTAAACTTACAAACTTACGCGGGCAACCAAACTTACCCAACACCAGCCACAGTGCCTCGCGGTTCACCGTATCAAATGCCTTGGTGAAATCAACAAAAAGCGAGTACAATGGCTGGTGTCGTTCTCTGCACTTCTCTTGCAACTGACGAGCCGCAAACACCATATCTATAGTGCTGCGACCCGAACGGAATCCACATTGCTCTTCCGCCACGTTTGGTTCCACAATCTGACTCACGAGGCGATTGAGCAGGATTCGGGCAATCACCTTGCCCACACAACTCAGCAAGTTGATGCCACGATAATTCGTGCAACATTGCTTGCTACCTTTGCCCTTGTACAGTGGTAGCACAAGGGCATCCTTCAGCTCAGGAGGCACTTCCTCCTCAATCCACACGCGTTGCACCAAGTGGTGCAGCGCAGTCAACAACGCGGGTCCACCGTGTTTCAATACTTCAGGTGGGATCCCGTCACCTCCGGCACATTTGCCGTTTCGCAGCTGAGCAAGTGCTCTCTGCGTCTCATCCAGTCTCGGCGTATCCGCCAGATCCGCCTTCACATCGTGCTGCTTCAGGCCATTCAATGTAGGCCAGTCGATCTCTGAACGGTTGTTCAAGAGACAGTCAAAGTGTTTCCGCCAGACCTGCATTATGTCTGCAGTCTGGGTGCAGGTAGCGCCTGAACTACCATCGATCAGTGTCCTCAGCGGCTCCAATCTCGGTCCATACACCGCCTTCAAGGAGTCAAAGAATTCCTTGTGTTGACGGCGTTCGGCGTAGCATTCCATCTGCTTCGCCTTCTCCGTCCACCATGCATTTTTAATGCGACGGAGCTCTCGGGTCAGTCGCCGTCGAAGTTTGCGAAACTGACTACTCTTCCCCAAGTCACTGGGGTCTGCAACATGTGCAGCAAATGCTGCATTCTTCTCTGACACCAATGCGTCAATCGTCACATTGTTGTCATCAAACCAATCAGGCCGCTTACAGTTTGCGCGCCCGATGGTCTCCTCGGCAGCAGCTGTCACCTGGTCGCGAATGTGGTGCCACAGGTCGCCCACTGTGGCTATGCAGTCCACATCACCACACAGGCGTGCAGCCATCGCCTTCTCCAGCTCAGTACGTTTCGCCACAGTACCGAGGGAGAGAATGTTAAATTTACGCCGATTCACGGCGGGAGTGCAATACATCGATTTACGAAAATATATGTACAGTTTGGTCCGAACCAATTTGTGATCAGTGCCACACTCAGCTCCACGCAGTACACGTGTCATGCGCACTTCACGCATATCACGCTGACGTACGATGACATAGTCGAGCAGGTGAGCGTGACCACTCCGTGGGTGCGTCCAAGTTGCTATATCACTCGCACTCAGTGCAAACCGAGTGTTCGTGATCGTCAGGCCGTGAGTGGCACACAGTGAGAGCAGCCTGTCACCGTTCGCATTCGCTGAACCAATGCCATGCGCACCGATAACATCTGTCCACGCTGATGCATCACGCCCAACGCGCGCGTTGAAATCACCCAGCAGAAATAGTCGGTCGCTCCTCGGCACAGACCGTATCACGGAGGATAGCTCAGTGTAGAACTGATCACGCGTGTCATCAGGATAACACATGGTCGGACCGTACGTGCTTATAAAAGTAGCAAACTTACCTCTTCCGAGTCGTAGGCGAACAGTCATCAGTCGCGCGCTGATGCCCGTTGGTTCACCCACCAGCTGGCCATTCAGGCGGTCGGATATTGCAAATCCGACCCCATGTTCACGTGGTGCTGAGGCGGCGTTCCCCACCCAGTAGAATGTGTAGCCAGCACCTGCTTCATGTAACTTACCTTGCTCAGCGAGCCGAGTTTCACTGAGCGCCGCAATATCGATGTGGTAGCGCGCCAGCTCCATTGCGACCAGTGCAGTGCGTCGCTCCGGGCGCTCGCTCGAGTTCCGGTCCAGTAGTGTGCGCACGTTCCAGCACCCGATGCTGAGTGATTTGCGCGCAGGCATACGATTGCATTGGTGGGCAATCGCACGCGAGGTGGTCGTTGTCCTTCGGAGGTTTGCTTGAGGGACTCCACCCGGAGCCTTTGGCTCAATAGCCTGACCCACAAGGCAGTGGGTGGTTTGGAGGTTTGCTTGAGGGACTCCGCCCGGAGCCTTTGGCTCAATAGCCTGACCCACAAGGCAGTGGAGAGCAGATCCAGCTCGGGAATGTGATTGCAGAGACAGATGGGGATCTGCTTGACGGCCGTCACACGCAGCCTTTGAGGTTCTGGAACAGTTATCATATGTTTTGCGACCGTAATTGGATACGCACCTGCGACCACGGCCAGACGCAGGTGGGTTTTTGGCGGGTTTGCACCAATTTGACCAGGGGCTGCCTGGCTTGAGGCGGGCAGTAGCAAACCATTGAACACCCGGAGGTGTCCTCCCACCGTCAGAGACAATGCGTGGCACTCGTGCTCTACGCCAATCGAGCATTGAGAATATCACCCGTAACCTGTTGTCTCCCATGGCTAGGTTTTACGGGAAGAGGGCCATCGACCACTTCCTAACCTCCGGAGAGGATGGACTAGGATACTGCCAGGGCGCCCAATCCTGACAGGAGAACGACTCGGGTCCTCAGCCAAAGCCTTCGATTAAATGAACACCCGAAAGGCAGCGGGTCTAGCACATGGTCAGTTAGCTGACTCATGCGGATTGGTGTCCTGGATCTTAGCAGGGAGAAGGGCGAAACCTAACTCCCACCCAGCGGTCGCCACGTGGAGGCGCCCAGGACATGAGACTATGGCGCAACAGTAGCAGCAGTGGGTAGACCATCTGTCAGGATCTAGCCACCACCAGCCTCAGCGCACCATAGGCTCTCCCGCCAATTTACATACATACATACATACATACATGATTGATTTGGCGGCGTCCGTATCCGGATTTGCCTGTCACTGTGACGTCCATGGGGACAGTCACAGGACGCCTGCGCCTACAAAGGGGACCATGGGTGGCTTGCGCTGCACCACCCATAGTTCCACCCACACACCCCATATCCAGTGTAAACCCGAAGGAATAAGACCGGGAGGCATGCGGATGGGAGCCACGTTTCATCAACGGAGCCGGCCCACACTCCTTCAACAAGCAGATCGGAAGCATTCCGGCCTAATTGGGAAACCATACACACCAGACGTACACGAGGCGGTGGCTGGACCGTAGCCCGTTCCACACAGATTGCATGGAACCACTCTTTGAGCCTAGCACCATCACGAGGACGGTGCACTCCGTCCCCTCCAGCGACGACCAACTGTCTCCTGGAGCCAGTATGGACGAGGTAGTGGGTAATAGACAGGTAGGCACCTTGTCAACATTCACATCAGGCGCATCCACACAGGGGTGCTCAAGCAACATCTACTTCTGAAATGCAAGATTACTCATCACGCAGGCAAACGTACCACATACGCCGCCTTATTGGCCTGGATTAGTAAATTGAATGGGAACATACTCATGGTGCTTCTATTCCACATACTATAGTGCCTTCTCCGGCACCTAAGAAACCGCCCTTTTGAGTAGTTCACGGAATTCGCATCGATCAAATTTGCCTTGGATTCGCAACACCTGAAATCAACATGAGTTTGTCATAAACTCACCTTCCTCATGTTCTGGTAATATTATTTTCGGTTTGCTCGAATGTCGTTCTACTGCACTAAGTTAACCGTACAAAAGCGGTATGAAGATCCTCGTGGAATTCATTCGGTATACATATATACATAGATTGGCGTCATCTGTGTCCAATGGCAGTTCGAACGCGACATATGTACATGCGTTTCTCCAAACTTAAGTGTGAGCTGTCCCAAACTGGATAGAGACACATTAGACATCATCATCAATGGTACGACAAACGTGTATGAGTTTCGTTTGGAGGTCAGGCTAACAGCCACTTTCGCAGGTATGAGAATAACTACCCAATACGAACTGTTGATGTTTTCTTCTACCTTTAGACGTGACTGCCTTAAATTTTGGGCATCCATATTTGAAGGAATCCGATGTGGCAATAGTAAAGCAACTGCTAGGTAGAATGAGGACTAGACTACTGGTACAGTGAAATAGTGTGCACTTAGGTGTTGCCCTCTACATGTACAGTCTGGTTTGAGTAGCTGATGTGGGAGATCACACAGCATGTGAATGCGATACAGTGTCCACTTCTGGCTCTCTGTGTCTCCGACCGGTTCGGTCATGTGCTGCCCGAGGCATGTGCACCTACTCAAAGAACGATTGATGCGCATCCTTTGGTATTGACAAGTAACATCAACTAAGTCCCGCTGCCCACTGTCAAACATGCGACTTTCCAAACAGTGTTCACATTTATTGTGCAAATGTCCAAGTACTCAACCGGTTATACCTACCGACCTGTACTCTACTGTGGCCATAAGCTATTTGCTAACGGTCTATATAGTACGTTCCAGGTGCAGCCCATTTGGTACTCATAAAACCATTGTCGCTATGCGCCGATTCATTTCCGATGTTATATAATAACACATTGACGTACCATTCCCGTTAGATGCAACCTTTTACTTAATCCATTCAAAAGATTGGCCATGTGCAATGCAAATTCTGCTAGGCGTCTCTGCACGTCTGCCTTCCATCCGGTTAATACGTGTGTTTCATAGGCCCCGGTAAATTCAGTATGGCTGAGGGATAACTGGAACTATAACTATACTCACTCTCATCACTAGCCTGCGGAGTGGAACATGGAATGGCAACATCGTGATAATCGCTAGTCGGTTAATTGTCGGGATTGTTCACTTGACACAGATTTTCCAGGGAAATTTCTCTTCGAATGCATAATCCAAAGTGGGCACACGAAGGACAATCGTTGAGCATTGTGTTACAAATGTCAAATTTGACATTTTATGCGTACTGTAAACGGCCAAGCGATGATAACCTTTTGATTCAAACGTATCCATCGAACTGGAAACATGCACAATAATTTGCCACCCTAGCATTGATCCGTAGTAAGCACACAAATCGCTCGGAAATACCGCACTCACATCAATTACGAATGACCTCATGGATGGACTGAACCATTATTCTGCGATGCACCGGCTCTCTAAGCATCATGCAAGTTAGCATTGAGCAGCTAGTCAAGCTACAGTTATGGTGAGCAATACCATGGAGCTGACATAGTGATATGAATCGCGGCCGAATAATAATACGAAAATGAAGATGTCATAGCTCACTCTCGGTATGTAACCTTACTAGACGCCGCTTGAGGAGGTAGCAAGAATAGCATAGCATAGATCATGATGAGTACAATATCGTAATGGGCAACACATGAAGTCATCGCGAAATACAACCGAGTTAAATAAGCCTAAACAAGTTAGGTTACCTGTGGCTCATCCGTTCTAGGCAGGTGCAATAAAGATACCACATTGCACCAAATCAGTAGTTAATCATTCTAAAATGAACTGCACCCAAGCCCGACTTACATGCGGTATATAGAATAAGGATGACACCAAAATGAATGACGGAGATGGCGTAAGCAACTTGTCAATTTAGCAGGGAAATGGTGCGATTATGTCCACTGCAGGCTATCCGTGTCGTAAGGTAAAACCAGAGCCGGTTCTAATCGTCTGTTGTCCGAGGTGAGCGTGAATCAACAGGGAGGTAGAACCATCAAGCAGTCCGTCATGTGTTACTATTTATTTCCCCTTGGTCATTCGTTCGGACCGCTAGCATATCTTGACCAATCCATCAGTGTTTAGAATACTACCTATGCCCATGCATTTCGATTCGGATATCACAACGTATTGCCGCTGTTCCGGGAATCAACCTTGATGACTTGTCTGAATCTCAGTGCGTTTACCTGAAGGCGGCCGCAGTACAATGGGGCGTATAGAGACACTTGAGATGGGATACATTGACCTCATTTTGCAACCCCTAATAAGTCACGGTGTCACACGAGAAGAAATGTAATAAGATCCATCTGTCAAGTGGTAATGTATCGAGACACGAACAGATGTTAGCGCGTTTTGTACTTTAGCCGAGTCTCATTTAGACATCGAGTCAGCAGATCATGGTGTTACGCGAGTGAAGATACCATCAGTCCGTCAGGCTGAATTGTGGTGCTTATAACTGTTTCTAAATGGCTTCCACTTAGTCATTCAACGTGAGATATCAGTTGACATACCGAAAGTCCTTGGTTCGAGTGACAGTACCTGCAATGTTGCAAACGGGCATTTGTTCACACTTGTGTATGGACTACCACAAACTGGATGAAGAAATACTAACCGTCATGAACCATAGCACAACGTACGTGCATGAGTTTGGATTGAATGAAAGAAGAACAGTCAGATTGCTCTAGTTTTAGAAAATCGCAAGTCGAATTATAAGTAACCAATACGACTGTCAGTGGTTAGTTAGCGTTTGGATGGGAACCGAAACGACAGCCTTAAGTTTAGTCAGAAGTGTGGGTATCAACAATAGATTGAGACAGATATGGAAATACGAAAGCAAATGCTGTGAGTATGGTTACCAGGTAGAATGATGCACAACTAAATGTACTAAATGCACATGTGGAAAAGTCCGCTGCTCCCTGTTCTATCATCGGCTTTTGAAAGAGTGTGCAAGCTGTTTTAGCAAACTTACAAGAAGTACCTTGCCCAACATTTAATAATCTAATATCTCTGAAATGAGTATGTCGTGGGACACCTGGGCACGATGATATCTTCCCAACGGGATTTGGAATGGAACCACTTAGACATGGCTGAGAAAGCAGTGAACCAGTAAATCTTCATACCAATGGTGTGATTTGCAATGGAAACAGTGAGCATTGCATAGTTAATCATATGAGGGCAGACAAATAATGGGTATCAAGAGCCTCGGCAGATGGCGCAGATAAGGTGGTTAACTGAACGTATGATATTCCCATGCGAACTGGATTTCTCAGCATAATTTTACCACTTACAATTTACTAACAAACTGTCAGTATACAAATCAATTGTTTCTGTGCTGAAGGTATTTTCCAATTAAATATTTATTTAAACACTACCGTAACACCATAGTTGGACTAATCTACTTTTAAGTCAATCTAGATGATTGGTCATTTTTAATTTAAATTGTAAAAGAAACGTTTGCTCTTCCGCACCTTATCTCGATAACGGCTGACTTATCCTAACTTCAGTATGAGCGATGTTCAGCTGGAAATATAGCTACACCCATTATTGTGACTAATATATGAGACAGAACATGTAGCATCAACATCAGCATGTTAATCGCTAGTCAGTGACTTGCCGGGATTATTCAGCTTACACGGACGAGCCAACGTGTGGACACTTGCAACAAAAGTTGTTGGGTCTTGAACACCGATTTTCCAAACTGCATTCCAAAGCGAGGAAGGGTTGTAGAGTACATGAATTCCAGGGATAATTGTTGATCACTACACCCAATTGTTCAATCCAATGTACGAACGAGTGTGGAATATTATTAGCAGCAACCGCTTGGTACCCAGGAGTTAACGGGACCCATGTACGCTAACGACGTCACTATTACCGCTGGCTTTTTAAGATAGGTATGCTTGAGAACGGACGACCAATCTAAGGGATTTATTAGTGTGCCTTTGAATCCAACACACACACACTCATACACACACCCACACACGTTTGTGGCCTTTCTCAACTGGGCATATAGTGGATGGCCAATGTGTTGCGGGCATTGCAAATGAGTAACACTCACATGGAGGCTTGACGACTATTCGAAGTCACTCCCAAAACCATTGGTACTCTGGCTAGACACTAGGTCTGCGTGAATTGTGTGGCCCTGGTGATTGAGATTGCAAAGTACCGTCGTTCGAGAAGAACGAACGTGTTCACATGCAGTTGAACTCCAGTCACTGTGTGGGGATACTGACGCCTAGGAAGGAAAACTCCTAGAGTGCATGGTAACCTGTATTCATGCGTCTGGTTATTGAGGTTGTAGTCAATCTGAGCGTTAACAACTGCGGAATGTTCGCACCAATGCACTGGACTCAGGTGGGCTCACAGTTGTGCATCATACATCACGATCCCAATGGGAGAATATTTACCCTCAAGAACCCTAATATGGTGAACGTGTAACACTTCCACTTGTAGATAAGAATAACAGCCAACCTTTCCATGTTACGAGCATTTGCATGTCGAATAGTAAGTGCGCAATAAACAACAATTTACCGGCAATCTCAAACGTTACCTCCTTTCCGGCTAGCTCACTACTGGTATCCTTGTGGGTCCACGCATGTTGGCATACATTGGATTCGCACCATCTATCCATCAGGATGCATGGAACACTGCGTTTGAGCGTCGTAGTATTTCTGCAGCATTCTCGGCCATTGGGAGCACCTCAGACGTATCACTGCGCTGGACCAAGTGTATGTCACGACTAGGCATACGAAGGAGACCGCAGTAGTATGTGCGGCAGAGAGATCGAGAGAGTACTGAGCAATTCAAAGTAAACGAAGTCGATATGATTAGGTTAATGGTGTATAGTCATAGGTAACGTGATCTAGCCCAACTGCGGTGAAGAAACATCATGAATGCAACATCAGCCTCAGCATGGGGCAAAACAAGGTATTTTACACATGCATGATTTGGCCGCGTCCGTATCCGGATTTGCCTGTCACTGTGACGTCCATGGGGACAGTCACAGGACGCCTGCGCCTACAAAGGGGACCATGGGTGGCTTGCGCTGCACCACCCATAGTTCCACCCACACACCCCATATCCAGTGTAAACCCGAAGGAATAAGACCGGGAGGCATGCGGATGGGAGCCACGTTTCATCAACGGAGCCGGCCCACACTCCTTCAACAAGCAGATCGGAAGCATTCCGGCCTAATTGGGAAACCATACACACCAGACATACACGAGGCGGTGGCTGGACCGTAGCCCGTTCCACACAGATTGCATGGAACCACTCTTTGAGCCTAGCACCATCACGAGGACGGTGCACTCCGTCCCCTCCAGCGACGACCAACTGTCTCCTGGAGCCAGTATGGACGAGGTAGTGGGTAATAGACAGGTAGGCACCTTGTCAACATTCACATCAGGCGCATCCACACAGGGGTGCTCAAGCAACATCTACTTCTGAAATGCAAGATTACTCATCACGCAGGCAAACGTACCACATACGCCGCCTTATTGGCCTGGATTAGTAAATTGAATGGGAACATACTCATGGTGCTTCTATTCCACATACTATAGTGCCTTCTCCGGCACCTAAGAAACCGCCCTTTTGAGTAGTTCACGGAATTCGCATCGATCAAATTTGCCTTGGATTCGCAACACCTGAAATCAACATGAGTTTGTCATAAACTCACCTTCCTCATGTTCTGGTAATATTATTTTCGGTTTGCTCGAATGTCGTTCTACTGCACTAAGTTAACCGTACAAAAGCGGTATGAAGATCCTCGTGGAATTCATTCGGTATACATATATACATAGATTGGCGTCATCTGTGTCCAATGGCAGTTCGAACGCGACATATGTACATGCGTTTCTCCAAACTTAAGTGTGAGCTGTCCCAAACTGGATAGAGACACATTAGACATCATCATCAATGGTACGACAAACGTGTATGAGTTTCGTTTGGAGGTCAGGCTAACAGCCACTTTCGCAGGTATGAGAATAACTACCCAATACGAACTGTTGATGTTTTCTTCTACCTTTAGACGTGACTGCCTTAAATTTTGGGCATCCATATTTGAAGGAATCCGATGTGGCAATAGTAAAGCAACTGCTAGGTAGAATGAGGACTAGACTACTGGTACAGTGAAATAGTGTGCACTTAGGTGTTGCCCTCTACATGTACAGTCTGGTTTGAGTAGCTGATGTGGGAGATCACACAGCATGTGAATGCGATACAGTGTCCACTTCTGGCTCTCTGTGTCTCCGACCGGTTCGGTCATGTGCTGCCCGAGGCATGTGCACCTACTCAAAGAACGATTGATGCGCATCCTTTGGTATTGACAAGTAACATCAACTAAGTCCCCCTGCCCACTGTCAAACATGCGACTTTCCAAACAGTGTTCACATTTATTGTGCAAATGTCCAAGTATTCAACCGGTTATACCTACCGACCTGTACTTTACTGTGGCCATAAGCTATTTGCTAACGGTCTATATAGTACGTTCCAGGTGCAGCCCATTTGGTACTCATAAAACCATTGTCGCTATGCGCCGATTCATTTCCGATGTTATATAATAACACATTGACGTACCATTCCCGTTAGATGCAACCTTTTACTTAATCCATTCAAAAGATTGGCCATGTGCAATGCAAATTCTGCTAGGCGTCTCTGCACGTCTGCCTTCCATCCGGTTAATACGTGTGTTTCCTAGGCCCCGGTAAATTCAGTATGGCTGAGGGATAACTGGAACTATAACTATACTCACTCTCATCACTAGCCTGCGGAGTGGAACATGGAATGGCAACATCGTGATAATGGCTAGTCGGTTAATTGTCGGGATTGTTCACTTGACACAGATTTTCCAGGGAAATTTCTCTTCGAATGCATAATCCAAAGTGGGCACACGAAGGACAATCGTTGAGCATTGTGTTACAAATGTCAAATTTGACATTTTATGCGTACTGTAAACGGCCAAGCGATGATAACCTTTTGATTCAAACGTATCCATCGAACTGGAAACATGCACAATAATTTGCCACCCTAGCATTGATCCGTAGTAAGCACACAAATCGCTCGGAAATACCGCACTCACATCAATTACGAATGACCTCATGGATGGACTGAACCATTATTCTGCGATGCACCGGCTCTCTAAGCATCATGCAAGTTAGCATTGAGCAGCTAGTCAAGCTACAGTTATGGTGAGCAATACCATGGACCTGACATAGTGATATGAATCGCGGCCGAATAATAATACGAAAATGAAGATGTCATAGCTCACTCTCGGTATGTAACCTTACTAGACGCCGCTTGAGGAGGTAGCAAGAATAGCATAGCATAGATCATGATGAGTACAATATCGTAATGGGCAACACATGAAGTCATCGCGAAATACAACCGAGTTAAATAAGCCTAAACAAGTTAGGTTACCTGTGGCTCATCCGTTCTAGGCAGGTGCAATAAAGATACCACATTGCACCAAATCAGTAGTTAATCATTCTAAAATGAACTGCACCCAAGCCCGACTTACATGCGGTATATAGAATAAGGATGACACCAAAATGAATGACGGAGATGGCGTAAGCAACTTGTCAATTTAGCAGGGAAATGGTGCGATTATGTCCACTGCAGGCTATCCGTGTCGTAAGGTAAAACCAGAGCCGGTTCTAATCGTCTGTTGTCCGAGGTGAGCGAGAATCAACAGGGAGGTAGAACCATCAAGCAGTCCGTCATGTGTTACTATTTATTTCCCCTTGGTCATTCGTTCGGACCGCTAGCATATCTTGACCAATCCATCAGTGTTTAGAATACTACCTATGCCCATGCATTTCGATTCGGATGTTACAACGTATTGCCGCTGCTCCGGGAATCAACCTAGATGACTTGTCTGAATCTCAGTGCGTTTACCTGAAGGCGGCAGCAGTACAATGGGGCGTATAGAGACACTTGAGATGGGATACATTGACCTCATTTTGCAACCCCTAATAAGTCACGGTGTCACACGAGAAGAAATGTAATAAGATCCATCTGTCAAGTGGTAATGTATCGAGACACGAACAGATGTTAGCGCGTTTTGTACTTTAGCCGAGTCCCATTTAGACATCGAGTCAGCAGATCATGGTGTTACGCGAGTGAAGATACCATCAGTCCGTCAGGCTGAATTGTGGTGCTTATAACTGTTTCTAAATGGCTTCCACTTAGTCATTCAACGTGAGATATCAGTTGACATACCGAAAGTCCTTGGTTCGAGTGACAGTACCTGCAATGTTGCAAACGGGCATTTGTTCACACTTGTGTATGGACTACCACAAACTGGATGAAGAAATACTAACCGTCATGAACCATAGCACAACGTACGTGCATGAGTTTGGATTGAATGAAAGAAGAACAGTCAGATTGCTCTAGTTTTAGAAAATCGCAAGTCGAATTATAAGTAACCAATACGACTGTCAGTGGTTAGTTAGCGTTTGGATGGGAACCGAAACGACAGCCTTAAGTTTAGTCAGAAGTGTGGGTATCAACAATAGATTGAGACAGATATGGAAATACGAAAGCAAATGCTGTGAGTATGGTTACCAGGTAGAATGATGCACAACTAAATGTACTAAATGCACATGTGGAAAAGTCCGCTGCTCCCTGTTCTATCATCGGCTTTTGAAAGAGTGTGCAAACTGGTTTAGCAAACTTACAAGAAGTACCTTGCCCAACATTTAATAATCTAATATCTCTGAAATGAGTATGTCGTGACACACCTGGGCATGATGATATCTTCACAACGGGATTTGGAATGGAACCACTTAGACATGGCTGAGAAAGCAATGAACCAGTAAATCTCCATACCCATGGTGTGATTTGCAATGCAAACATGGAGCGTTGCATAGTTAATCATATGAGGGTAGACAAATAATGGGTATCAAAAGCCTCGGCAAATGACGCAGATAAGGTGGTTAACTGGACGTATGATATTCCCATGTGAACTGGATTTCTCATCAGAATTTTACCACTTACAATTTACTAACAATCTGTCATCATACATCTTGGTTGCAGCTATTCTTCGCAACAAATCAATTGCTTCTGTGCGTGGATTTATTTTCCAATTAAATACTTATGTAAACACTACCGTACCATCACATTTGGACTAATCTAATTTTAGATCAATCTAGATGATTGGGCATTTCTAATTTAAATTGTAGCAGTAACGTTTGCTCTTCCGCACCTTATCTCCACAATAGCTGGCTTATCCTAACTTTTGTATAAGCGATATACAGCGGGAAATATAGCTACACCCATTATTGTGACTAATATATGAAACAGAACATGTAGCATCAACATCAGCATGTTAATCGCTAGTCAGTGACTTGCCGGGATTAATCAGCTTACACGTACGAGCCAACGTGTGGACACTTGCAACAAAAGTTGTTGGGTCTTGAACACCGAATTTCCACACTGCATTCCAAAGCGAGGAATAGTTGTAGGGTACTTGAACTCCAGGGATAATTGTTGATCACTACACCCAATTGTTCAATCCAATGTACGAACGAGTGTGGAATATTATAAGCAGCAACCGCTTGGTACCCAGGAGTTAACGCGACCCATGTACGCGCCGGGTTCAGGGCGCCGGGTTCAGGGTGATCAACATACATACATGGTTGGCGGCATCAGGTTTCGGATTTGCCTGTCACTGTGGCAAGCCACAGGACGCCTGCGCCTACAGAGGGACCATGGATGGCTTGCGCTGCACCACCCACAGCTCCATCCACACACCCCATATCCAGTGTAAACCCGAAGGAATAAGACCGGGAGGCATGCGGATGGGAACCACGTTTCATCAACGGAGCCGGCCCACACTCCTTCACAGGCAAACACAAGCACACTGTATTTGGGGAATCAAGCGTACACAAGGCGGTGGCTGGACCGTAGTCCGCTCCACACTGACTGCATGGAACCACTCTTCGAGCCTAACACGGCCACAAGGAACGTGCACCCCGTCCCCTCCAGCAACGACCAACTGTCTCCTGGAGCCAGTATGGACGATGTAGTGGGTAATAGACAGGTAGGCACCTTGTCAACATGCACATCAAGCGCAGCCACACCAGGGATATCAAACAACAGCCATCA
>CALYDF020001098.1:0-15489 GCA_944474145.2 Dicrocoelium dendriticum | reverse complement strand
AATACAACTGAAAGTATATTCTCTCAATGGAAACGAAATCCTTCCTGAGCCGTCGGGCCCTAAAATGCATAGCCATAAGGAATTCAGCCTAACGCTCTTATAATGCTACCTGCGGCTTATGGCCTGGCGTTAAGTAAACAACAGTGGACTCAAGCGTTTCGACAACATATTACCGGAATTTTCAATACTGAAGCATTATCTCACCCATCCTTGACACAAATTGCACCGCCCAAATGTTTAAGCCAAGTGTTCAATAATGCATCAACTGTGAGGATAAGGCTATTGTTCTAGAGCCTGCGCAGCTCTTCAAGATTACACGAGAGAGGAGGGAAGGCGATAAGGAGCCACCATGGACATCGCAGAGCCGTAAGGTTGCATTTTCATCAGCGCTTCGATAAAATGTAGACTCACACAAGGTGAGTGTATGCAACAGCCAGTCTCATTTACAAAACCACCAATAGCGTGAAGCCCTTGAACTAACGTCCGTCAACTCTCCTCCAGTTGCTATCCACATGTATGGAGGCAATTAACGTCCAGACACTCATTGAATTTCTTGTCATAAACTACACTACATAGGGTCAGAGCTGCATAAATTCTAGTGAAATCTCTCCTGCAGTACTAACGAGTTGATAACCCATACAAACTAAACGGAACTTATCGACGCTAGATTAGGAGTCGACTTCGTACTTCCAGGCGTATTATAAGCGTTCGACTATCAGGAACAGTTCGTTGTCTTCAAAACCTAGGCAAAGATGTTACCAACGTTGTTGCCTTGTGTGTGGGGATAAGAAAAATTCTCCTCCACTGTCAGCTAAAGGTGAGAATGCGTAATTCCTTGCTGACCCCAAATAAAGTATAACGTGATGTGCTACAAGAATCAAGACAGCGACCTCGTTTCTTCCTAGCCCTCCTTAAAAAATTAGCCATATTGCTCCAGCTAGAATTCTAATCCTTGTAGAGGCACTGATGGTCTAGCATGAGGTAATGGAGTTTGGCAAGCAAGAAACATTGCATAACTGTCTCCACAGGATCTGTACTTGATCATCCGAGACCGGCTCCAGTTTGACTTGGCGAAATGCAACGTTTTGGTTATGCGCCATCAGCGTATCTGTGAACGTCGACTTTTGGGACCAGTACTTGCGTCGTGCTTCCCAGGAAAGTGAACTCAAGGTGCCCGTACATTATGACATCAGCTACACTAAACAAACTGAAAATATATCGAAAATAATCTGACAGCACGGTGAACTCTTACGCGATGCTTCTAGAAGTTTCAAGCGACGTAGCACTTGAACCTTTACATGAGGCACTATGTGAGACATGCGATCCAAGCATAGAGACACTGGCGCAAAAGATAGATTCATTCGCTTCAAGATCACCGAGGCAGAGTGACCAAACTGGTTTGGAATTGGTTTCACCGACCAAATAAACGCAGACTACAAGACCTTGGATCGTACAGCGGTGAATATAGGCGTCAGAGAAGAGACTACATCATGGGTTACCCTATCTTAATAAACTCGAATTGCGGTTGTCCTGACCTATTGCAATTCCGCCACAATTCTAAGCTAAAGGGCCACCAGCCGAAAACTGCCAAGAACTGCAGTCGAATTGAGTGCTATCAAATATGTTCGCCCCTCGGGTGTCTCAAGAAATTAACAATAGTTTACAAGGACTTAAAAGCACATGCTTATCTACCCCAATAATATAGTTGTGATAGAAGACACAAGGCCAAATAGTACTTGAGTCATCTAGTGAGCGTCTACTGAGATAATTGCGTTGTTACATCATGTCGTTGTGGATTTAACTTTGAATGCAAACATACAGAAATACCCCGGTTCAGCGACCGCTGACATAAAGCGTGATAGTCATAAGATAAATTGGTTTTTTTCATCTGACCCAAATCTGATAGAGCTGGATGATTAATTTAATTAACTTTAGCGTAGATTAGATAATCACGGGCTGGAATCTAAAAAACACAATGTTTATTTTTGAACACGGTTAAAATCGGAGAGGATGCAATAGAGTTGGGAAGAGAGTTTAATATATGGTAAAATGAAGTGAATATCATTTCCGTGAAAACTTTAGGCGGTTGTATTTGCCATCAGCTCCCTAGGATAACCTTTGAGCCATGGGTTGTAGCCTTTCTAGCAGACTGCAGCATAGCCTTTGGGTTCACACAATATTTTTAAACTAATATGTGGTCAACCTGTAGCCTTTTATCTGTTGAAAACGGCGCCTTGCAGTGCTTCAAACCATATTTTTGTTAAGGTGTATCTACTCCAAGTGGCTAGTATAGAAAAAATCCCACTTTCCTTTAGATTGCAACTTTTGAGCGGTCTTAGCTCGAAACCAAATTCAGTCATAGTCTAGCCGGTCAAGCTTTCCGCCCAGTACGGAAGCTTGTCAGTCATTTATTAGTTCAGTGGCCACAGCTGCCTGACGTTGGGTTTTAAGAACTGAACCATTCACGGGTTGATGTATTACTGTGTGCTGTTTTTCACAAGGTACACCGACAGATGGAACAGTAGTTGTGTCTTAGGTGTCAGCTATTTGCGGCGAAGACATTACTCGGACGGATATTATTGAGGCCGGTGGATGGAAGCAACCAACCTCGTCGGTCTGCACATTATGCGCAAGAGTGTGCTATCAATAGAGGATCAGGTGAAGCCTTCATCTCATAGTGCATATGAAGATGTCGGTTAGAATAGCCGCTCAGTTTCCGTGGATGAAGGCATTGCGTTGTCGATTGCAAAAGGTCGGCGCGACTTGTAGATGCGCAGTACGAAATGTCCCTTCCAAGGGGAAACACGAACAGTGAGGTCGTACACAATTAATAATCACTCGGCCCCGAGTACAGTGTTTAGCGAGGCGATCGCTAAATAATCCGTCTCTTTGAGTTGGATACTTGACGGCAAGGAGAAAGTAACTCGCGAAGTGTTATGATGTTCTTGTACCTTCCTAACAATTACAGCTGCATTATAATCCCATATGATATTTGCCAACTCATGTAGATAAACCCGAAGAAACCGAAATGCATCAACTGGTCTTCGTCTGTGCCGCAAAACATAGATGAGTTCGCTGAACGCCCAGGTACCGCAAGGAATGGGTACCACCTCGGACCTGATCAGTATACTGTTGTGCTTTAAGAGTGAGTGGCCACATCACTTGGGATTGAAAATATGTTCATGCAAGAGAGTGCAACAGAAATTGACAGGGACGCTTGGCATCTTCTCTGGTTGAAAAAATAAGAGATCGGTTTAGAAGCGGTAGGATGCTAGTTAATGGCTTATTCCTTCGGCGCAACTACCTACTTATTTTGAGCCGACGCCTTGAGATAAATAGCTAACATGTGGGAAAAACAGTAGGGAGCGCATGTACTGGCGACAGTGCTTAACAGTTTTTTGTCTGTGATTTCTTTCTGGTTGCCGTCAGTATGGTAAGCTACCAGGTTTGCGTCCCTAATTAAAGAAATGTTAAGGAAGGCCGGCTTTTGATATGTAGATGTGTTTGAGAGCAGGCGGACCTTCGTAAAGACGTTCAGCATGCAGTAGCCCTTGAGTCAGTCAACGTGATAGCTGAACTGTCACGATTCGTCGATAGACCTTTGGCTTCTAAAGGAATGGCGACGCGGACATTGCTTTTGCAGTTGATATTAACAGAATGGGATCGTTCGAGAAGATGCCACTTATCTGCGTTGACATTTATATATAATTCCTTTGACCTGATAGATCCCATTATTATGACTACCAAACCATAGCTATGTTAGCTGTGTCCAGAGAACCTACCTGAGCATAAAACTATTACTGGGGAGAACGAAGAAGTATTGTGCACCAGGCTATGTAGAATGACATCTTGGGAGTTCTGAAGATGGTCAGCTGCATCCACAACTTATTATATTCTGTAGAATTGCAACAACTGCACGTATTTGTGCTACTTCAGAAATTGAATTTGCTGCAGTTACAGTTGACAACCTCTGCACTGGACGCTTCACGCAATGATTCTTGCTGTATTCAAAGTCTAGGTTATCACCGCTGATATCCCTCTCTATTCCACGGTTAGCGTAGGCAGCAGCAATGCGTGCCATAAGTGTGTGGAAGGACATTTGTGAAATAGCTTAAAGAAATCGTAAGGAAGTCCGAGACTGGACTGACTCCACAACAATTGTGTATTACAACAACAGCACGTCCACGAGGTTAAGCACATTGTGGCCAATAAAGTGTCGACTGTCCACGTGCTTACAACACTATAATAGTGGAAACACGCCGATTCAGAATGCTGTCCTGCGAATCCTCTATCGAGAGGCATCTACTTTTCAGAGCGCTTAGAAAGCTATTTAGCGTACCAGAATTCTTCCTAGACGATAAGGGTGAATGACCAGATTTTACGCAAATTTTCGAACGTTAAATAGCGGAGGTTCAGCGCTTAAGTAAACACGACTTCAAACAAGATACAACTGTCTGTTCTGATACACGGATGTTCGGATTGGATTAAATTACTAAAGTCAGTCGTGTGGCTGACCCGATTCCAATAGTCCCCAAGGACTCGCATATAAGGAACGGAAAACGGTCTACAGCATATTGGATCGATAAACCTGGATAATCTTAAGAAGACAGAAGCCGTGTTTGCTAGAATGACACAGAAAGCATTTTACTTAGCTGTATTAGAACGGCTTGAGTGAATGTTTATCGGAGAACTCTTCCTAGAGGAAATGCAATGCAAGGGACTCCGGTGCGACTTCGTCCCATAATACGAGGAGTGTTTTGTCTAGGAATATGTTTGGCGATATTGTTAAATCCACTTTCCCATTCGTGCCAATGTCAGGTGTTCGTCCTGGTTTTATACCAAACGGTGATTATTTGTTGTTCGGTTATCTATTCGCTTTAGCGGTCTTCCTAACAGAGCTAACCCTGTGTGACATCCTAGTTGACCCATGCAGCGATCTGTGCATTTGCGGTAGATGTCCACGGTGCTTTAGTATGACTAGGTCCACTCGAGCTGTAGGTGCGGAAGGATGCCATTCCGTCACCGCATTCGCATTAATGATGGAAGTCTTGAGATCGGAGGAGGTTGCTCCATCCCACGTTTCGTCGTCTGGAGGACCGCTAGGTTATCAGTTACTCCGAAACGCTCACATAGTTAGGGTGCTCCTTGCCATCAGGATTTGCTACATTTAATCTTCCTCCACCGCGTTCATCATACATTTATTCAAATCAGACAAATGCCCCTTTTCAGTTAGCATCCTTACACCGAACTGCACCACATAGATCTTGATTCGTGTAACACAGGCAATTTTAGAGCGCCTCGTGCTCAAACACACTAGTATTGGTATGTCCTATTTTAATTAATCTAACATCCGTGAGATCACCCGCATTATCCGTCGTTCCCGAAATTACTCCTACAATACCGTTTGTAAGGCAACTATAACTCAATTTGTGGATATCGATCACCTTCGACCATCACTTATACTCAATTCCCGACATCCTCACAATATCCGCCATGGCAAGTTTACTAGTATACCAGTTCCCTGGAACAGGGAATTGACCTGATCGTTTAAAGGGACCACCAATGTTTAAAATGTATGTTATAGTTGCGAAGTGAGGCAACAATTGCGTCGACAAGTTGAGCAAATAGTTCGGAAATTTAGACCTATCTACTTTCAGTGATGACACAAACCTTGCGTCATCTACCTTCGTAAGCGTCATCAAATCTTGCCAACTTTGGTTGAAGCGCGACCCAAATGCTCTAGATCAATCACAACGCCGGGCGACAAGCATCGTCAGATTTCCATGCATTTGCTCTTATCAACGAGGCAAAGTTGCTGAGAGATCATCCCATAAGCTGGAGAAGGCTACCTGGTAAACCCAAATTAGTGTACTAAAGATTGTGTGACTCCAATAACCTACGCTGCCCTTGCTGAATCTTAGCAAAAATAACAAGTTGTGAGTTGTCTGTCTGAAATTGATTGCACCATACAGCCGCTTGGATGTCGACGGAATTATTTTTCTCTTCGGATTTGCCGATCCTTGTAATTTCCTCAGTACTCATCGGCATCTTTTTCTTCCTTTGCTATTTTCAATGATATCCTTTCGAATTGACTATTAGTTCTCAGCACATCGTTATATATGCTACTCTACTGTGGATTAAAGTAATAATGCCCTGCTACCGGAGCTACGTGTCAAATGAACCCAAAAAGCCGGCACATTATTTAGTGGGCAGATAAGTATTAATAGGTTCAGGATTTATGGCAAATACCGCTGTACCCCATTATGTTCTGCATTCTTGCATGCAGTTTTAATATTTCTTTGTCGTTATTTAGCAACCCATTCAGCTCAGTAGACGTTCGGTTTATGTTTCAAACGTTTATCTTGGCTATTAAGCTGACGGAGTGCTTTTAAACTTTTAGGTAGTTGCCTAACCTAATTTTATTTTGGCTGTTGTAAAAGAAGGTGAAAGGTGTAATTTGGGATTTTCAGCATCAGGTATTCTTTGGTGTGGTCTCCACCCGATAGCGACAATCATTACTAGGTAATCCCAAAGAAAATAGCCTTGAAATTAATGGGAATGACACCCTGCTACAATTTGCTGGCTACTTGCTCTTCCCCTAGACGCTGTGGGAAAATCCGAGTTAATGTCTCCACTATATCTGAAGCTGCTAGCTACAATTTTTTTGTAAGGATTTTGTTAACATCGGAATAACTATTGATGCACAGCGATAGCGGCTTCCTCAAAACGGTCACCAAACTAATAGTAATGTGTGTACATACTGGCCTCCGTTGGTATAGTAAGGTATGTGATGTATACTAGTAGCACTTCGGAATATTGGAGCAAATTGGAGCTATAGATCTTTGGCTACATGCTCCGCGGTTTGAGCATTTCTAGGTATTGAGTTAAGTGGCGTACACCGCGATTCCATTCTGAAAGCTGTTCAAATGTTTGCACGGAATCTTATTGTTAGCAGAAAGCAATTCCGCTAGTGCCTGCTGGTGTACTAATATGTCCTCACGGACAACTGTGGTACGGTTATTCCTATGCACTAAGTAGTCGCTCCAATGGTCAGGGCTATGGTTCGCCCTGTACACGTGGCGCTCTGCGTCTCTTAACGCCATAGGTCGAGCGCATGTGAGAAACCAAGCAAGACTAAATCAACTCATGTGCTCAAGTCTGCCGCTTCAGTCCAGCTGGATTCCAATTGTAGTAGATTTGTAATATACGACTGATTTTGTTTGAAGCCAAATTGTTCCGGTATGAGGTAGTTAAATACTCCCAAGTAGGCCTTTGACGAATATGAAATAATAGCTTTCATGACCTTTTAATGAACCGGTAGTAACATTATAGGACGGTAGTTAGCTGGATTGGAACGACAACATCTCTTGTTATAGGTGAAAACATCCCGTGTTTCCACATGTTAGTCACGTACATTTCGTCAAAACAAGATTGAAATTTCGAGCCAAAAGCTCAGCAAAACGCCCTACTACCGCAGCTGGCGATTTCCAAGAGAGCTGTGCTTGCTCAAGCTTAACAGCTTCTTTAGTATACCTTCTGATGTGTTGGATATATGAGTGAGCTTTGGTGGTGAAACAACCATTGTTATGGGGCTAGGTGGACAATTATTGCACTAAAATGATGAAGCAAGTTAAAGGCGCAGGATATTCACCGCCTGCTTTGGTGTCCATGCGGCCCCGTCGCTCTTTGTAATAGAACAACGTCCTCAACAGAGCAGCACCCCCAATGTATCCATCCAGAGGAAGTTCCTGTTTCAGCTTACGTAGACCGTTGCTGTGTTAATCCGGAAACCTGTGATTTTGAGGCGATACGCAATGCCAACTTCTGCTGGTACGCCCTCCTATTCTTGCGAACAAACTGAGTACAGTAGCTAGGTTGGGTCGCAAAGGTCAACCAGTTCTCGGTGCTCAGGTATAGATTGCAGATGTGGCAATTTAAGTTTTGCACCGGTATACATCTGTGTGTCCGACACCGCGGAAAAATAACTACGTTCCTCGGGCGGCACGTCTTAGTCGCTGATAATTCAGCCTCCAGAGAGTTAAAATAGCTGACAAAATGTCCCCATGCACTAGCTGGTGCCTTGTCTGCCAGAAAGATCCAGTTGGCTGTCTCACTTAATTCAGCAAAGGCGCTGTAGCGCATAAGGGTATTTGGTTGCGTCGACAAATTCCCCGGGATATGCTGCATAGCAAATATATCCGAAGTGTATGACTACATGATCAGTACGGACAAACGTGAGGTCCACGACCAGTCTTTCGATAAATAGTTCTTCGTTGCTGCATATCCGATCCAGTATCAAATTATTATATTTTTCTCTGATCGAGTTGGCATGTTGATGTAGCCATAAAGCGGGTAACTAGAGACGAACGCTTGTAGATAGGTTTTAAACTGTTTTATTGGGATTCCATAGAGTGGTTGTTGAATTTAGCAGTAATAAATATGTGACTGTAAGTATTGATTTCAAGCACATTCATGCGGATGCCAGGTAGAATTCCATCTAGGGCATGGAGGAAGGAGGGCTGTAAATGACCGCCACTAAGCAAGTGTCGTCTCCTCACAAACGTAGACGGCACCAAATAGAATCCCGTACCTTGCTGACCAGATTCTCATGGGGTTCACGTTGGAGATCGTTGTGAAAGTACGGAGCCACGCTACCAACTTTGCTGGGTCGGTCGTGCCGAACAATGGACATGGCTGGCAGTGCGGGCTCTTTGCCTTTTATGTCATGGCGTAACCATGTATCCGTTTTAGCGATGAGGTCACAGGCTTTTTATCCTTGACCCAGTCGCTTATCGAAAGGTTTACTTTGTAAGCCTTGAGCGTTGGTGTATATAAAGGAAAGCTTACTGGATATCAAAAGCTGTTGACTAGGTGCACATGGTGGATGTGGATTTGTGTCGACCGATGAGAGGCCGGCAACTCATAGCTTTTTGGATGAATAGTTAAATCTCGATAGGAACGCAGTCTGTTTTTGGTCTCACTTGCGCCTGCGTATATAGTCCGTCGTAAGCATTGTCAATAGCTACGGGTCTTAGCGCACAGCTTTCTGTATCGCTGTTAAGGATAAATCGGGTCGCGGGTGGTGTGGTTTCCGCGAGAACAGCGAGTGACTGCGGCCCTTTAACTGCTGTCTTCAGTTTTAGTTCGGAAACCAGTGTGTTGCATAGTAACTGCCAGCTACGTATTAAGTTCACGGCCATCTGTTGTGAAGGCACGGTTAGTTTCAGTATCCATCTGTCATTGTTTCTTTAGTTTGGCAACAAGGGTAACCTTGTAATCGATTGAAATTTGACGTCGACCGCCTGGTGAGCTTCATGGATGTAACACTACTCTTCCAGGACATGAGCATGAGCTTCTTCGTTGTTAGTTGTCTGTGGCTCAGACACGCCATGAACGAAAATCGTTATTTTTCTATTCTCCGTGATTCACTTTGCATTATTTTGTCCGGCTGAAGTTCGCTACATGGAACATCCGAAATAAGCGTATTCCACTGTTTGCGGTCACTGTGGGGCATGTCGACGAAAGCATAGTCTTCACCTCAGCTGTTGATCGTAAGGTTATTTCCATTATCATATACTGCCCATAATGATTGGAGGTTGCATGTCTAGTATTGCGCATTAAATGAGTCGGGTTGGGTTGAACCCCGATTCTATCAAAAAGGAAATTCCATTGCTTTAACTCATCTAGGTGTTTACCACTTAAGGAGTTTGCCTTGGACTCACGAACGTTGGTGTGTATAGGTGTCAAAGTCCCGTAGTTCCGCCTGGTCTCCGGTGATGTAGAAAGCACCGTTATCGTATGGTTTTGTCACGTATCTGCAACTTACATCTGGTCCGTGACCCGTTTTTGACTGTACTGGGTGCGGCTACTGAGGTAGCAATTTGACTACATCGTACAGCAATGGTTGCATAGGTTATCGGTCAGTAGGGCGTTGCGGATTTTCCTGATAAATCGCAAGGTGGATCTTACCGATGTTGCGCAGGTCCCTCTCCTTAGACTTACACACAAGCACGCTATAAGATTCAGGCACCCCAGTCCCCGATCATTCGCATTGATACACCGGTGACTGTCTTGATGTCCGAACGCACGAAACCTGTCCGTGCGCTAGCGGGTCTTCCTAATGTTGTCATCCCACAAATTTCCTCTTCTAATGTTCTTATTTGGAACGATAATGGGAATTTCATGTGTGAATTTGTTTGCTGGAATTTTCCGCTTTTTGCCGGAAAATGTAAAGTTATGGCGAGCGATTATTTGTAACTATACAAACCTATACCAGTTAGCATCTAAATACATCTGCTAAATACAAATTTAACAGTCCAGATTTTGGTTCAATAATATTTAAATTTTTCTCTCTTTATTACTGCTATCCTGCCGGAAATGTCAAGCCTTCTCTATTTGAGCCATTATCTAGCATTGCACTACCATCTGTGATTGTGGACAACGTCTTCATAGGCCGTAATATAGGGAATTCGTTTTATCGACCTCGTGGTATTATGAGCTTTGCAAGTACAACTACGCTAGGAAGGGACCAGCAAGTAGGTGCACTGAATCCACCATGACGGTAAGCGATTCCACGTTTAAAATAGCAATGCTTATTTGCCTTGTAACATAAGTTCCGCAGTCCTATCTCAACATTAGCCCACCCAACATACCGTCCGTAATAATCCAAGGCAGCCGCCTTTAAACCATATTTTTCGGTTGTGCAGGTCCCTTTTGTCGCTTTCATAATAAGCCGCTATAACCCTTTGGCAACACCTCACGAATATTCGCAGCCATACACCTGTCATCCGGCCGCAGTGCTGTTGTAGGCCCCAGCGTTAGTAGGTCCTCGAAAGCCTTGGGCTGCGCCAGTGCTACACTAGCCACAAGTTTGCTGATGGGATGTCGCATCCCCGTGTTCGCTCCCCCCCACTCGTGCAGCTCGCAAGGTGTGTACTTACCTACATGGTTGGCGGCATCCTGTTTCGGATTTGCCTGTCAATATGCCCTACTTATGGACAAACACAGGACGCCTGCGCCTACAGAGGGGCCATGTGTGGCTTGCGATGCACCACCCACAGTTCCAACACACACTCCATACCCAGTGAATAAGACGGGAGGCATGTGGATGGGAGCCACGTTTCATCAACGAAGCCGGCCCACACTCCTTCACAGACAAACACAAACACGCTGTGTTTGAGGAATCAACCGCACACAAGTCGGTGGTTTGACCGTGGTCCGCGCCACACTGAGTGCGTGAAACCGCTCTTCGAGCCCAGCACGGCAACAAGAACCGTGCACACCCTCCCCTCCAGCCAAAACCAAATGTCTCCTAGAGCCAGTATGGATGAAGTAGTGGGACAGAGACAGGTAAGCACCTTGTCAATGTGCACATCAAGCGCAGCCACACCAGGGATATCAAGTAACAGCCAATCACTTGAAATAACATTATCAAAAATTATACCTACTTAAGCATACGGCTATGTAGACATGACACTTCGCTACATTAGCATATGAATTAAGTCGGTTATCAAGGAATTAACGACCAGCACAATATGTTCACAATTCATACGAAATATGCTACAAATGTAATAAAGTTAATGAAGATAAGCGGAATTAGGATCCGCAAGGTATGCAATATTATAGAAGATTATTCAGGTAGGCAGAACAAACCAATTAAAGCGGCATACAATTTCTCAAGCCTAAAAGAGCTACTTTAATTGTAAGTTGGTTTAGCCCAACTGCAGTGAAGAAGCATCATGAATGCAACATCAGTCTCAGCATGGGTTACACATACTTGCATTGTTAGTGGCATCCGGTTTCGGATTTGCCTGTCACTGTGTCCAGCCATCGGACCCCTACGGTACAGTGGGGCCAAAGGTGCCTTGGGCTGCAGCACCCATAGCTCGAACCACACACACTGCATATCCAGTACAAACCCAAAGGAATAAGTCGGGGAGGCATGTGGATGGGAGTCACGTTTCATTAACTGAGCCGGCCCACATTCCTTCAACAAGCATAACGGAATCATTCAGGCCTAATTGGGTACTCATGCACGCCAGACGTACACATGGCGATTGCTGGACCGTAACCCGGTCTACACAGGATGGGACCACTCTTTGAATCTAGCACCGTCACAAAGACGGTGCACCCCGTCCCCACTAGGCACCTTCTCAACATGCTCATCAAGCGCAGCCACACTGGAGAGCTCAAACAACATATACATATACGCCCATTGTGTCCTCCACCCAGTCGCACAACGTGGGTAGTCATACTTGTGCCCTTAAGCTGCGTGGTACTCGCTTCTGCGTAGGCACTTGTTGCTGATTGGAGGTAAGACCGCCCACGCGTCCCCACCACACACTAACAACTCATGCATCTTTGCAAGGGTTATTGCATCTACCGTGATTGTCTGATTTAGGCTAGCTCAATTCCACGGACACCATGCACGCATGGTGCGTATGATAGAATCCGGATGTAATTCAAGTACATTAAGAACTATGTTAAATTGGTTTGCGGATGCAAATCAGATACTTAGGGAGCAATTGTATTACATTGTGGATGCAATCAATTTGGAAAAGTTGTCCTTCAGCGCGCCCTACATACGCCCAGTCATCTCATCGAGGAAGGGCTTGTTTTATTTGCGGGATGTGCGGTGGCCAAAGCTCGAGGGGGATTCCGTTATCTTGGCCTTGGCAGATGATTTTCTTCGGTCACCATGTGCCTTGTTTTCTACGTTAGGTTCTTCGACTGCATTGTGCCTTGGTTGCAGTCGACGTGAAGATTTGGAGTAATTGATGCTCCCTACAACTGCGACGTAATTCAACGTGACCTCGAAAGCCTATTCATGTGTCCTGTCGTGATAGATCAGCCGCCAACACAGTCTAGTCCTTATATACGAGACTGGGTGTGGGGGGTGACGGCCAACTGCTACATCCCATAATTTCCTAACAGGATCTCGACATACTCTCACGCTGCGATTTGTAACATGTACTTAACACGAACAAGCTATGCGGCAACTGATTGCGTATACTTTGGCCGTTAAAACGCACCTCCTGCATTTGGGCTGATGTGGATGCCACTCGCATCATCGCTTCTATCATGCGATCGATATTCTAGTACAGCCCACCTGCCTTATTTCCGTTCACCAAAGACGAGGTGCAAAAATGAAACATGCTCTATTTGTGTCAACCAGGCCGATCGCCAGTTTACGGGGTAGGAAGACCTATGCAAAAGAAGGGGGCTTTACAGACTATCCTATCATCGAAATCAGTGCCAGTGTTGGGATGAGCAACACCATAATAATTCCATACTATCGTATCATCGGTTTCAAGCAGGCTCCATAACGACGCACTGGATATAACACCTGGGTGAATTCCTTATGTTAAGGCTAGGTCTACACCTTTATGCTCCAAACACCGGGCACCGGTGCAACATTGTGGTAACGAACCTGAAGCGGATAGCTTACGCTTTATGCTTCGAGCATCCAATGCTTAAATAACAGAAAAGTTTGCTCCAGACAGCAATCGAAGCTGAATTGGCATCGGAATATAAAAAAATTCCTGGGCGCCTACTGTAACTTTCATCAATTGAACGTTGCGTGATACGTAGCCAGTGAACCCGAGATCAAAACAACCTTGAATCGCAACAACTACGGTACTATTGCAAAACGTACATTTTATAAGTCGAACAAACCTCAGTTGTCCTGGGTCCCGGTGTCCGCCTAACCGACAATTTCATTTACACTGATAGACAGGTAACCATTGTCACAACCGCTCAACACGGACAATCAAGGCAAGTAGAACCACACGAAGAGTTGTGCTAACGGTAAGCCGCTGGCCAATAATAACCGGCCCAATCACAGTGAATTAAGCTGAATAATGACATTAGTACACACGCACATAGATAAGAGACCAGATCCATTCGTCAATGGACAATCCACACAGACCAAATGCCATCAAGTATGGCTAAAGTTCTAGGGAATGCAGGCCTAAACGAATGATGAACAACGGACAAAAGTTAGTGAGCGTACGTAGCGACTAATAATGTAAGCAAACATGGAGGGAAGGAGAAATAACTACGAAATATTTAGCAACAAGAACCGTGTGCAAATAATTCTCGAAATTCGTTGAAAATTGGCGGTAATCAATAATGTTGTACCTTGTACATCCTTAACACTATATCGATTTTGCAACACAGCTGTATTTGAAGGGATTTGAAACGTTGGTAACCCGGGTTCGTTGCTCGCCTAAACATTGGTTCTCTGTGCTTGATAAAATGGTTCCATACTTTTCGAAATCATGCGGGCTGGCATCTTCATTGCGGTGATCTGCAGCGTAATATCTTGCTTATCGAATTGTCCATCCGTGATGGAGGGGTGAGCTTTGAATATAACAGCTTCGATTTAAGCCATGTAAACGTTGTCCATTCTTTTTCACACATAAACTTCGTTTTTCTGTTCCTTGGAGTAAGATCAAGCAACCTTGGCGTTAGTGTAATCAGCTGAGTGGATCTACAAGTAACCAGATGGGTAGCATAGGGTAACGATCCGCCTTAGGCAGCAAGATAAAAGGGGGGAATTTTAGCACCGTCGACTGTGCTTTAATAAATATAAACGTTTAAATATCCGGATAAGCTGATGGTTGCACATTTTGGTGTTACTCTGTATGATCAACAATCATTTTGTGATATGCGTCACACATGCGCAAACGCTTTTTCCAGCAATCCCTTCACTTGTCCCATAGTGGGCACTTTCTCCACATTTACATCTGTGTCCTAAACAATGGTCCACTCCATCGAAAGCTAATGTGCACTTTACCGTAAGCCGATTGTGTAGCCTTCAGGCGCTTATGCTGTTCTCATTCAAGGAGAAAATGTTACCACCGTTCCCGATGGTTGCTATTCCACTGCAACTAACCCATTTTTGCGACTTGTCTTACAACTCAATTGTTAGTCGTTTTTCTTCTATATTGCAGCTTCTTCAGCTTTCGTATTAATTGCGACGGGATAGTGGTCTGATTGGTTTTGAGATCAGTACACTTGTGACGCATCGGGCAGAAGATATCTAGACAGGAAATTACGTTTTATATACAAAGTCAGCAGCATGTTGTAGTTCAGGGGAGAGGAAATAATCATCCCAGTCTAGACATCGCAATTCGATTACAAAGTCTTTTTAGTTAGTCATGTGATAGCCAGGAAAACTATTAACGACGTGGAATGTGACGAGGATTTAGGCGATTCCTCTTAAGCTGCTCTCTGCTATCTTGTGGTAACTCCCAGAAAGATTGGGGAGGATGTGTTTGCTACTATGCTTTATGTATTTTGTAAATATCAGGTCTAGTATTTGTTCACCTTTTACTTGAAATAAAAATAGTTGATTCCAATCAAATGTATGGATTATTGATACAAACTGCAGATATGTTAATTGCGACGGTGATGGATACCAGGAAATCTCAGGCATATTGTACTCTCTACCAATAATTTCCGAGTTGACGTTTGCTCGGAGACACA
>CALYDF020001097.1:0-15576 GCA_944474145.2 Dicrocoelium dendriticum | reverse complement strand
AAACGTTTGTGATCCAGGTGATTTCTTGCATTTTATTTTACCACTCCGGTACACAGCCAGTTGGAACATGCGGGTGCTAGTGAAACCAATTAAAGGAGTACTCTGCATGGAACCAGTTACCTTGGGGAGGATTCCTTCGATGGCCTATTACTTTACTTCCACTTTGGTTAAGTCTGCACTTGTTATTTCACCCAATTTCTCAAAATCTACAATATTTAGACCGCCATTCACTTAAAATCTATTTAGGATCCGTTTTACAAAACATGAACAATTGATTATTTAAACTCACTAAGACAGCCATCACAGGCCCGGAAAAGCACTGTACGCGCGTTTCATCATTTCGGGAATCGTCAGCAGTTCGCATTCCATCGGACCCTGGTAGGGCTCGAACCCGCCACTCGACTGTTGCTAGTCCTTGGTTGAGACCACTCAGTTGGAGTGTGTATCGCAACTTAGAGGAATAAATCCTTTACTTATTTACTTATGAAGAAGTTTTTGACTTGATTGACCGAATCGAAGTCATTTTAGATTTATATAAACATGAGCAGAAGTAAAGTAAAGTTTTGGTCAATAACGTTTCGAATTGGAATAAATGTTGCATGCTCTTCGCGACGTTAGTAACCCAATGAAGAATGCTGGAGAATATGACCTTAGGTGATACGGGGATCAGACTGATATCGCTAAGAATGCCGCCCCTGAACGTGAACCTCGTTGAACATGGAGACCACATATGTGCAGCCGCAGTCCGTTGGCACCGTCATGTTTTCCCACAGTTTCGATAAGAAATCGTGTAATCGTGTGGAGGAAGTCTCTGTTTCTCCCAGCGGTCTTATTCACTCTAAGCGATCTGATCCAAAGTTCGACATCTGCAAGAATGTTGTGATCAGATAAAGAAGGAGGAATGCAAGCAGATTGAAATGCTTTTTATTTGTGTTTGCTTTCGAGCACTAAGCGTCTTAAACATTTATGGACAGACGGTCTTTAATCGATGCATTTAATTCCACATGATTCCCTGCTGTTTGGTTGAGAAGGAGGTTCTGGAAATGGGGGAAAACATTACCCCAAGCACGTCTCTCAACACTGTACATACATGTTGCAACATTTCGATAATTAATGAGTTGTAGAATTTGAGGACCATCGAAAATGTCAGTTTTCAACTACTCCATACTCAGTTCAAGGAAAGATCTACACATGTAGTTAAACCAAACACGACGTTTGCCCAGTAGTTTAACAAATTGTTTCATCAGCCCCAGATTGATATTCAGTATTGACAGAACAATGTTTTCCCTGTCAACCAGAAACCTCTTGATGATATTTACTCCGTGTGAATACATATTTTCCCTGGTAGGCTGAGTCAGTTTCTTCCAGTGACATTGTTTAGCTTTATTTTCTTATAAGCATATGAATCGAAGATACTTTGCGTATCCTGTCAATACGAGATGCTAATTTTCCTTAGTTTTGCCTCAACGGATTCTCCCCAATTGTAACAGAATACGTCGGGATTGTTCAAACGGCCACGTCTACAGGAACTAAGAATATATGAAACAAACATGTGAAACTTGTATAAGTTAAAGATTAATATTATTGAATACTTAGTAATTGACGAACTACTTTATATAGAATAAGGAATCCAGAATAGTGTATTGTGGGAGCAGATAGAAATTTGAAGCTGCACAACTCCATGTAAGTGTGAACAAAAGCGTTATAAATGTAAACTATGACTTTTCAATATGCTGGTCGTTTTCACGTTCTCGCGTTATATCGTTAAAACTCGTTTAACTCACAGTATATTAAGTCGCGAACATGTGAGATCGCTGTGATTAATGGTTCACGTGATCTAATATTGGAGAAATGCACATCCAGTGGTCGTTTGAATAACGGCACTGAGTTCGCTTCCACCATATGTTCCGGCAAACTGTTTCAGACATTTACCACTGGCCATTCCAAGCATAGAGGTTGGGGAACTCGCTTCATATTTGGAATCACAAGTTTGTATTGGTGTCCGCAAGTGCTGCAAGGCGTCCATGAATGGAACAGTGGCCTTAGCATGAGGAAGTCGCTTACATGTAGAACCCGGTGGGTCGTGATGTAGTCGACACTTAACCGACGGTATGCCAAGGTGAACAACCTCAGTCTCTCGCACCGGTCCTCGTACTGTAAGCCTCATAAACTGGGGATGAGCCTAGTAGCGACGTGTGAAACCTATTGTTTTTTGCGCCTTGCCACAAGTGGCCATACAATAGGCGGGCCAGCTGTACTCTAACATTGGTCTGATGATGGAAGAAAAGCTGCTAGTTGCAATCTCTGCAGAGCAGATGCAGAAACTTCGTTTGAGTGCCCAGAGCATGCGCAGTCCGTTACGATATAACCTGTTCGTGTTATCAACGGACTTCAATTCGCTACAGGAGAGTACTCCTAGGTCCTTCACAAAAGATATGTGGTGTACCAGTTGGCTGTTGAGAATTTAAGTTAAAAAGGAGAGACAATTTGCAAAATCCGATTCATCTTTGTAACCAACACTACAGAAATACCACAAAGTTGTTGCAATATATTCGACATTAAAGCTTTTTTGGTCAGTGTAATTTATCATTAGAAAACAACTGTTAACCTGTGCTCACGTGCTCTCAAAATATGTACTTCAGCTGCATATGAACAGTGATTTATAATAAGAAAATACAATTGGTCATTATTGAAACATGTCAGCAGTGTAGTCTCAAAGCACAGTGTGCCCATAAGTCAGAAGTTGTCTTGTTTTGGCAACAATAAAATCGACTACGAATTAGTGCTATTTCATCAAAGAGATTCGCTCAATATAATTGAATGAGGCGATAGAATTCGCGAATGATCTAATGATATTTTAAAAATGCACAAATATTGACCATCAGGTTGGACGATTTTTCATTAAATCAGGATGCATTGTCTAAGGGCTACTGCTATATTATTAAAAAGGTTATATGGAGCTTAGAGTGATCGGATTACCATGCACTGTTTAAAGATTTAGGAAAAAAGGATTTTCTTGGTTACTGTATTCAGTAACCGGTTATATATTACAGTTTGGTCATTCTTATGGGAACTTTAAAGAGTAGGCATCATCATTTCCTCTCTAAAATGTCTCCATTTTACAGTCAGCAAGAGGAATTGACAGTGGAAGATATGTCGGGCTATAACACAATCCACTGTCAATCACGCAGCTCCGCTGCCGCCACCCATGGCGAAGTGGCGTTAGCTGCTGGCATCCAGAAGTCATCGGGTCGGAACCCGACTAGGGTCCGATGGAATCCGCACCACTGATGAGACCCAGATGGTCGAAACAGTGCTGTCTGGTGCTTTTCCAGACTTGCCAAAGTCTACTGACTAAACATGGACTGTGATGAAATCACTGAATGTTTTTTGTTTTCACACCACTTTCCGAGCTCGATCGATTTATGGATTTACTATTCGGGTGTAATTGAAGCGTGTGCATTATCTAACAGTTAGGAACAAAACGTAAAGAGACAAAATGCCAAACTGCATGATATAACTGTCTTGTAAAATTAATGTAAAGATCACGTATTGCCAAGGCAACAAGCCATTTAATTTTTTAAAAATATCGGACGAAATATAGTAAATTTGAAGAATACATGCCTTGGAATTGAAATTAAAAAACATAGACCATATGAGTGGTGTTCCTGTTGAAGATGCATTTACACATTAAGAACTGGCGGCCACATCCGGAAAATCACCAAACCTTGCGAGCGTAAAGTTTACGTGAATATTAACAGATGTAGTGGACTACAAAATAGAGCCAACTGCTTTATAACTGTTGATTTTGCTGTCGGTACCTAATCCCAAGTTTGAGAACAAAACGACGATGTCAGCTCTAGTTTAAAGCTTATTCGCGCAAGAATCCAACTTCATTATGATATAATTCTGATTAGTATAGTGACATCGTTGTCAGGGAATTTGTGGTTGCCCTTTGATGTTGTATCATGCTCATCTCCAAAGCAACGTTCTACCTTCGTGACTCTTCTTTTGGTTTCGTGGTTTACGGAATCCTTAAGGGGCGATTTGATCGTTAGGCTAAAATGTTGAGCGCTTAAGCGTGCTTTACCCTGTGGACTGCGCGGGTTTAATCTTCTAGTGCATCTATTTTGCATGACTAGCTGAAGTCTCCGTTCATCTCAGAGGTCGTTTATGTGACAATTAATATCGTTCGTTAATTAAAAATGTAATTAGTGGTGGTTGATGAATCAAAGCAGCTTTGTGTGAACGTCCAGTTTAGTTTCCAAAAAATAGGAAGGCTGAATTCGTAGGCAGATGATGGTCTGATAAAAATCAGTAACTCTGTGAATGAGCAAATGAAATCCAGTGTTTGTCCGTTCTTCTATTCGACGCTTAGAAGAGGAAATAGCAAAACAATCACTTGTATGCCTGTTAGAATTGTAGTCTGCTTATATATATATATATATATATTTATATAAGTTGAGCAAGGGTATTGTGCCACCAGAAGCGTAGCGAAAGCGCATAAGAAAAAGAAACAAATCTTTGATGTGCGACTTTCCACTCACAATTTTTGCGCTTTTTGATAGTTTGCTTTATTAGGAGAGGGAATGGGAAGCTTGACAGTACGCCGATGTAGGTCCGCCGCTGAGTCGGTCTTGAGCCATAAAGTCTGTAAGCGCCACCTTAAACTTGACAGATTTGATCTCATTTTCACACGAGTGACGCGATTATCTGGCTAGAGCTCGCCTGAATTAAAAGAAGTCATCTATTTGTTTTCATTCATTTACGTTTTATTTTGACACATGAATTACTACACATTTTATTTCGTATGATATCCTGATTCATTTCAGGTTGCATTGACCTCAATGAAGCCCGATCAGGTGTATATGCACTCGGATTTGCACTTCTCTGGCCTTAGAAAATACACAGAATGAGATGCAGTAAAATCAGTAAGCTTGATTTAAAGTGAGCGGTGACAGGAGTACCAGTTGATAAATTAACGTTTGAAAATCAACCAAATTCGGAGTCAGATCTCATTCTGGACACAGTGATTCACTGCTTAAGATATGCTAGCGCCAAAAGTGGTCTAACAAAGGGAAAATAAATAGTAAAACGCTACACCAATCAACACCGACATCTTGTGGCTCCACCTGGTTAACGATATCCGGTTTTGGGGTTGCCAGTCACTACAGCCTTCATGGAGACAGCCGCAATACACCTGCGCCTACAGAGATATCATGGGTGGCTTTCACTGCATCAACCATAGCTCCATCCATTTCCAGTGCAAAACCGAAGGAGTGAAACCTGGAGGCATGTGGATGGGAGCTACGTTTTGTTAACGGAGACGGCCTACGCTCCTTCAGCATGCACAGCTGCAACATTCCTGCTTAGCTAATTTGGGAATCATGCGTGCCAGACATACACAAGGTGGTTGCTGGGCTGTAGTCCACTCCACACTGTATGCATAAAACCTCTCTTTCAGCCTAACACCGTCACGAGGACGGTGCACCCGGTCCCCCGCCATCACTGTCGCACAGTACCCTGGAGACAGTAACCAAGCGTAGCGTAATCAAGCGTAGCCGCACAGAGGATACCGAGCAAGAAACACATAATTTAAAGGAAGATGAGTAGGCAAAATAATCAATCGGAGCAACATAAGTAAAACTGAATGCGTGTTATCTAGATTTAGATGATCTGATTGTGTATATATCCATATTAACAACATTCACAACTTCGTATATATAGATGATTTTATACATATATATACTCGGGATAACACCACGTTTCCAAATATATATACATGACATAAATCCCTGTTTATTTAACGTAGACAGAATAAGGTACCGGGTCCCCAATTATAGTGCGATGATCGTGCGCTGTATATCCGGCAGAAGACTAGACGGCCAACCAAAATCAATGTGTAGAACACACAAATTAAGCTAGGGAAAAGGTTTATTGGACGGGAAGAGAGTTAGCTAGTGCTTAAAATAGGGCACCAGAAGAGAGCTAGCTAGGGAGGATGCAGTTGGACGTCGAGTGCGTGGACGGAGCGTAGTTCACAGTCGAGTCGCGCGCTAAAGTCGGATATCGTGTTCGTGTTTCAAACAAACGGGAACAACGTTCCAACAGGCAAACCACCTAATTTCCAAATACATAAGAAAGCTATAATTTAAATATATTTTAGAATAGTTTACACAGCCATACGGGGGACGCTCCAGGTCACTACATTTCCGTTCATGTGCAATTAATGCCCCGCACGCAACATCTACTTCATTGAAATCGTTGTCGCCCACCGACAATACGTCTCATCGATCCAAACGGGTTGTCTACCTTCTACCTGTAATTGCAGCAGTGTCAACACGAACAAATTGCGTCGCTTTTGGTTTTTCACTATGTTCACTGATTCCGTGAAGGCATGCAACTTCCTTAAGTGTTATTAGACACAATGGAAAACTCACCTCCACGTCGTAATCGCTTTACAGCCTCAGACAAAGGGTAGAGAGGGCAACGGTGAGACTTTCCGATATCCATTCAATGAGAGCATTTACGTCGCATTCTGTCCAAGAAAGACCACGAGCCCCCCGTTGAGCCCCCTCCGGCTCCGCTGATTCCAACATCCGTATCCAAATGCGGCACGTGCTCAATTTCACCTGCAGTAAGGAAGCAAAATTCGTCCAATCCTTCCCTTCCTCATAAGCCTTCAGTATTCTTTCCCACACACCCGGAAAGTGGTACACGTATTGACCTCGTGGCTGTATTCATCGTGCGCGAAGCAAACGTTCAAAGACCAATTGTCAAACTGTTTAGTCGCCGTCCCTTAGATTGCCATCAAATTGGCCAAGCAAGTGGCCCCGGATACATTCGTTAATGACCAGACCTGTAAATGTTATCGCTGCTTTTTTGCATTGCACCTTCGCGTGGTGACGCAAACTCCAAGTGATAAAAGGGACGTCATAGGTAGTCAATCTGCGTATTATTTGCACGCACGCCGTCGCATACAGGGTAACAAAGAGTAGGGGCGTGACTCGGATGAATGCTATCACAAAAGCCGCCAAAATCCCAATACACCGAAGCTACGAGACTGAAATTAGCTTTTCATGTTATTTCAGGTTGCATCATCTCAATCGCGGTGGCCTAAGTGTCTAGAAATCGTAAAGTTGCGTCACGATATATGATTGGAATCGTTATCCGATATCATGCACACGTCTCATGCCCTGCAGTCGTTGTTACCAGGTCATCAAATATTTCTGTTCTCTTAACAAGCGTATGGATTGCAAATGACGTCCCTCATATAATTTAGTAATTGCATAAAAACGCGGTCGCACCAGGAGTCACACAAGCGGGAGAGCGTAGGAGAGCGTAGAGTGACGAAGTGGCGAAAAGTATCTGTAGCTTGTGGCTGCAACGAGTAGCGACGCATCGATAAGTTTGTCGTTTTACGTGATAGCAAAACAAGAGTAGGGAGGTCATCTGATAAATGCACGCATGCTGGGGACAAAAACCGTGGGTAAAATGACAACAACGAAAAAGGTGCAATAAGCACAAATAATGTAAAAATATGTTCGTCAAAAAAGAAGTAGCTAAAGGTACCTTCTATCGTTCTGCTTGCAATGCGGAAATCGCCTGAAGCAATAGGCTATAATTTTCACAACGTTTACGTGTTGATGGCGTGAACTTTGTGGACAATATTGCCTTTCAATTGTTCCAGTAAAAAGGCGTTTTCTGGTTAGCTCTTCTTTTCAAAAAACCGTATAGGAAGAAATGTAAGGGGTTCAAATCTGGTGACCGGGCAGGCCAATACTTTGGACCTCTGCGACCGATCCACCGGTGACCGAACAGTTCCTTAAGATAATGGGGCACGGCTTGTGCATAACGGGCAGGTGCGCCATATTGAACTTATTACGGCTGAAGCGAAGTACAGCCAACAAGAATCGGTGGTGAAAAAATCTTTATCTCGTACTTTCTGCGTAATTTGCAAGCGACAGTTCCCTTACCATTGGAGAACCATGGTAGACAGAGGAATGGCGATAATCACAATTGAGTTGCTTGGCAAACATGAGGTCAACGTCATATCTGCAACAAGAGTACGTGACCCTGGCTTGCAAGAAGCGCATAACGCAGCCTACTGAGCTTCAACGGTTTCGTTCACCGCCGTCAACTTTAGAGTAAACATCAAAGACGACGCCTGCACCCTGTCGAGCAATTGAGCGATCACGCGTTTCTCACGTACGCATGTTGATCTATTTTCTCGTAGTGTTCATTCAACCCCGATGAAGTATTCACATAATTAGCAATCGCAACATTGCACTAGTAAAATACATTGCCATGCATTATACACATATGTACTTGAAGTAGATTGCAAGGTCATGTTCAGAATGACTACCGACGTTTCGCTTGAAGAGCAGTATTCATCCGAAGCTATCGGCTAACACTTTATCCGATATTCCGCGACATTCGTTGACGATGCTCGGGTTCACTCCATTCGGCCTGCAGCTGCGGAATGACACAGGTCCGCAAGATTTCTTTGTAGGAGGATACTAACAAATTCGAAGCGTCAATGCTGTTAATAAATGAAGTTACCCGTCATAAAAGTCAACGAAGTGGATGTTCAAAATGACCGCCGTCATTTTGCTTGCAGAGCAGTACTCACCGGATGCTACTGGCTAACACTTTCTGCAAAGTGTCTATCGATATACCGCGCATTCGGTTAAGATGTTCCGTTTCAGTTCCTGCAAACAGGTTGGCCTGATTTTGTTCACTCAGCGTTTTAAACACTCCCATATGAAGAAATCCAGGGGTCCAATTGAAAGACCGTGCAGGCCAATCACTAGATCCTCCGCGACCAATCCAGCGATCAGCGATAGTTTCAGTAAAGTAAGCACCTACGGTTTGCGCAGAATGGGCAGGCGCGCCATCCGGTTGTCACAAAATGGTACTCAAAACACCTTTGGCCTGCAGCTGTGGAATGAACCTGGACTGCGACATTTCCTTGTGCGTCATGCTGCAACAAATGAATAATTGATTCTGTTTTCAAATTCAATTTACCCGTAACATATTTTGAAAATTTTTACACACGGAAATTTTTTCACGCTGTCTACCCAGCGCATGCTCGTAGCTGGTCACTATGTTGCACAAGTGACGCAATGCATTTTGATGAGTTATTGGTGGCCCAAACATGCAGCTTATCAGCGCCATGTAGATGGAAAACTGTATCATCCACAAATGTGATTGAGTGCACGTTCATCATATCCAGATACCATCGGGAAAATTCCATACGTTCCTCAAAAGCGCAGGGCTTCATAAATTTAACCTGCAGTACATGATACCTACGACATTTCTGTTCTTTTCATATACGATGTATATATGACCGTGTGGTGGGACAATGCTGCTCAATTCTCCGAATGCTTACATCGCCATTTCGGTCTACCTCAAAAACAACAAAGCAGGCGTACAAATCAGCTGTGGATGTTCTGCACTTATAAAGCAAAGAAATGACCGGGATGGCTATGGGTAGCTTCATTAACAGTCGTCATATCCATTGCTCATACCAAGACTAATCAGTGCGGAGAATGATTTCGCCCGTGAGGTCACAGCCGGTGGTGTTGTTTGCACATCCGCGTAATAAAGATGCACCATGTTGGCTGGAGAGAAATTAGAAATAATGCTTCATATTTCGCAGCATGCTCGTATAATGGAATGTTGCAGTCCAGGTTCATTCCACAGCTGCAGGCCAAAGGTGTTTTGAGTACCATTTTGTGACAACCGGATGGCGCGCCTGCCCATTCTGCACAAACCGTAGGTGCTTACTTTACTGAAACTATCGCTAATCGCTGGATTGGTCGCGGAGGATCTAGTGATTGGCCTGCACGGTCTTTTGAATTGGACCCCTGGATTTCTTCATATGGGAGTGTTTAAAACGCTGAGTGAACAAAATCAGGCCAACCTGTTTGCAGGAACTGAAACGGAACATCTTAACCGAATGCGCGGTATATCGATAGACACTTTGCAGAAAGTGTTAGCCAGTAGCATCCGGTGAGTACTGCTCTGCAAGCAAAATGACGGCGGTCATTTTGAACATCCACTTCGTTGACTTTTATGACGGGTAACTTCATTTATTAACAGCATTGACGCTTCGAATTTGTTAGTATCCTCCTACAAAGAAATCTTGCGGACCTGTGTCATTCCGCAGCTGCAGGCCGAATGGAGTGAACCCGAGCATCGTCAACGAATGTCGCGGAATATCGGATAAAGTGTTAGCCGATAGCTTCGGATGAATACTGCTCTTCAAGCGAAACGTCGGTAGTCATTCTGAACATGCTCTTGCAACCTACTTCATGTAAATATGTGTATAATGCATGGCAATGGATTTTACTAGTGCAATGTTGCGATTGCTAATTATGTCAATACTTCATCGGGGTTGAATGAACACTACGAGAAAATAGATCAACATGCGTACGTGAGAAAGGCGTGATCACTCAATTGCTCGACAGGGTGCAGGCGTCGTCTTTGATGTTTACTCTAAAGTTGACGGCGGTGAACGAAACCGTTGAAGCTCAGTAGGCTGCGTTATGCGCTTCTTGCAAGCCAGGGTCACGTACTCTTGTTGCAGATATGACGTTGACCTCATGTTTGCCAAGCAACTCAATTGTGATTATCGCCATTCCTCTGTCTACCATGGTTCTCCAATGGTAAGGGAACTGTCGCTTGCAAATTACGCAGAAAGTACGAGATAAAGATTTTTTCACCACCGATTCTTGTTGGCTGTACTTCGCTTCTGTCGTAATAAGTTCAATATGGCGCACCTGCCCGTTATGCAAAAGCCGTGCCCCATTATCTTAAGGAACTGTTCGGTCACCGGTGGATCGGTTGCAGAGGTCCAACGTATTGGCCTGCCCGGTCACCAGATTTGAACTCCTCACATTTCTTCCTATACGGTTTTTTGAAAAGAAGAGCTAACCAGAAAACGCCTTTTTACTGGAGCAATTGAAAGGCAATATTGTCCACAAAGTTCACGCCATCAACACGTAAACGTTGTGAAAATTATAGCCTATTGCTTCAGGCGATTTCCGCATTGCAATCAGAACCGTGGAGTGCACTTTGCGCATTTTTTGCTTTGACGAACATTGTAACATATTTTGCTGTTTCTTTGTATACGTATTTACCGTTATCGTTGATTTCTGGATTAACTTTTTGCACGTGCAATTGGTGTATATATATTGTAGGAAGGAGGAATGCAGCTTTTGCCCAAAGGACGGTGAGACCATTAAAACGGAGGCGGACAAATAGAGAGACCGATGCAATTGGGGCAATTCGCTGGAGAAACCCAGGCTCAGTAGAACGGGGTGGAAACGGGACAGAAGCGGCATCCTTGGGTGAGCCCCGGGGCAGGCAGAGCAGGTGGGGAATTGGTTGAAGGCGCAATAAATCGGACAAAACCGCCGGTATCGCATCTTCAATAGACAACACCGGGAAGAATGATACACCCACGGTCAAGCAATGCGCACTCTATCGAACGACTCCGGACTTGTCAGAATCGGTGGCGTGGAAGCGAAGATACACGGGCGAAACTGACATAGAAGATGCGTTCCCGTTCCCCAGAAGGAGCATAGAAGTGCCACGAGCGGAGGCCAGGAGGGATGTTTCAACGTGGGAAAGAAACCTGACCTATTAATGTGTGCCCGTGTGAGTGTTGAGATAGTGTGTGTTTTTGCGCCAGTAAAGGTCGTGCTTCATTGCCGCGTTGTTCTGTCCCTACAATATGAGTCGGTAGGAAATATAATTCTTTAATATTTCTGATTTGGCTGCGCTGAGGCTTATTACCTTTATGCAAATTGCTAATTTTTTATGCTTAATGAATTCAGGGAGGATGTTTGCGGGATGGTGCAATGAAATTGGGCTACTCGCTTTCGTACTTGTATACTCTTCATTGGCGTACACACTCTGACGTCGGATGAGTTCCTTTAAACAATAACATACCTGTCAAACTAAGGGGAAAATAGTGATGGTCTATCGACATTTTTATAAGTAGACAGACCGCAACAGCTTGGCTTATCGACCCTTTTGACTTTGTTTTTCTGATTTTGCAGCATGATTTTTCAGAAAAGCTAGCACTGGGATAACGGGCCTGCGGTGCATAGTAAGCTTGAGGACCCACATGCGTGTATTGTAGTCCCATGGTTTGTTATTCATTTTGTCGAGCCTATGAGCTTTGTGGAATACATGATTCTCCATATCCGCGAGGATTAGATATTGCCTAGAAATGCATCTTCTCTGTAATGTGCTAGTGTAATATTGCCACATCAGTAAGTATGCTGGAATGAATGCTCATGTTTCCGCCTAAAACAAATTGGACAGATAACCACACTGTAAGGAATGTATATTTTGCTAAGGTAGGTTTTTTATTGTAAGTTTCAGTCTGCAAGAGCATTGCCAATAACCCTTTTGTCCTTAGCTGGGATAACACCAAACACCTATTGCATAATCCATGCTCTGGCCATTTACAACTTTCCAAGCGCAGCCACAATTGCACCGCATAGGCCGGCCGTGAGGCACTGCCATTTCGATTTTGCACACCTGTGTCTGTTCCAACCAGCCACACACATTGCATGTATCGATTGGTGAACTTACCCGGGGGCGTGCCGCAGGTTGACTCCAAATTAACCGTCCTCATCTTACACACACGTACACATGTAACTACGTTTAAGCATACAGTTGTGTTACATTTATCTGACCGGGTAAGGTATTTTGAGATAGACCAACATCTACTATTGGACAGTTGACAATTTAATGCGCTTTACAACACGCTCGACGGAGTGACCCTTTTTCCCGCATTAACAGAGTAGAGGGACCAGGTTTTGGGGACGGACTGTTTATTGTCCTTTTGTAGTCGATCGCTCTACGTACCAGCCTAAATTAAGGAAAACTCCGCGTCGTTCCCCGTCCCCTTTCTCCCTAAGTTCCAATAAGTGCACAGGTACAATTCCGGTCAGAAAAAGAGAGTGAGTATGCGTTTGTTGGAACGCGGGTCTCAATGCAAAGTGGACACTTTCGGTTAGCTAAAAAGTGATGGAAGATTTAATTGATGCTTGCCGCCTTATGCAGCTACCGATAGAGTTGGTATATGTCTATTGAGATCTCGGTTCACTGATACTGATACTGATACTGATTAGAAGCAGCGAGGTCATTCCGATCACAAGGACCGTAAGTAAAATGGAAACATTATAGTGTTGCTCATCCCAACACTGGCACCCCAAGACCGCGGTTTCGTCCTGGTTGGGACTCATCAGTTGGCGATAGTCTGAGTTGTGCTGGAACTCAGAGCTAGTGGCTCATGGTTGACGCCATAAGCACTATGCCACTAAGATCCGCGAGCAACGCCTGGTCCAGCGGAAACGAATTCAAAGTTTAATTTGCAGAATCCGCTGGTGGTTGGGTTGCTACAAGCAACCTCTATTGAGACCTCGGTTCAGTTGAGGTGGACCTCGGTCATTCCGTTCCCGCTGGACCAAGCGTTGCTCGCGGATCTCAGTGGCATAGTGCTTATGGCGTCAACCATGAGCCACTGGGCTCTGAGTTTCAGCACAACTCAGGCTATCTCCAACTGATGAGTCCCAACCAGGACGAAACTGCGATCTTGGGGTGCCAGTGTTGGGATGAGCAACACTATAATGTTTCCATTGGCATATGTCTCTTGTGGTAGAGCTCGTAATATGCTTTCCGATATTTCCAAGTACCTTGATGTAGGTGTAATGGGGGGCGTAAATATGCCGAAGAGCAGCAACAATAAAAAACCGATAGTAGTTGTTTTTTAGGAGTGCTTTTGAGGAACTTCGTGCGCTGGATATGCGTGTTCAAACCTAAGCGAATAATCGTGCACGTTCTTTAGGTTGTTAACCCTAAAGCCTTTGGCCGATTGCGAGGGCCGGTGTATTTTCACCTTCTATTACTAACATTATTAGTGTGAAACGTTTGCTCCACATCACCTTTCTAGACTCACTCAGATGTGACGCATTTACCCCTATAAAATTCAACTCCCTCTACTACTCTTCTGTAATCAGTACGCAGACCAAACTGCTTATAATGCCATAAGTTACTTGGCGGCTTAAGTTTGGTAAGCTCGTCGCTTGGTGAGAGGGCTACCCTGTCCTCTGCACGTTATTTAAGGTGTAACTCAGTGTAAAGTAAGAGGCCCTAAATCCAACTTAGTAACTTATTCACGATGGTGGTTGCCTTCCCCCGTAGCTCAGTAGTCTCAACCGCAGACTGGCAACAGTCGAGTTGTGGGTTTGAGCCCTACCATGGTCCGATGGAATGCGTACTGCTGACGATTCTCTAAAGACTAAAACGCGCGTACAGTGCTTTTCCGTGCGTGTGACAAATGTCTGAGTGAGTCTACATGTAACGAGTTTTTACCAATACAAATGGAAAAGAAATTTCTGCGGCACTTCAGACAGCTACGCTGTTCTGCGTGTTCCAATGTGTGGCTCCGCAGGGTTTTACTGGTACTGAGTCGCAGTAAATGGCGGCAATAATAATATGGGTCTCGCAGAATTAATTATGCCAGTAACAGGTTACAACGTAGTCTGCGATAGCTTTCGCTGAATACCCGCAATCATTGCAGCCTCTCTTGATATGAAAGATTGTTCATTTCAATTACGTTTATAAAAACCCGACGTTGAAACTACTCCAGTGAGTAAGGTCGCGTTTCAGCTTTGGATGCCAGGCGTGAATTGCGCATTCGACATGGGGGCGCACATACGCACTGAGCAGTTGTCGACATTGGAGTTGTTTTTCGGTCTAAAAGCATCCCGGAGTATTGGTTTCTGGTCTCTGAGGCTTTTGTGGATTGCCTGGATCAACCCAAGTCATAACAAACCAGGACAATCAAGTCAACTTCGACAGTTGATTGTTGAGGTACATTCATTCCTAGCGGGTATGATAGTTTCCCTGATGTCGGATGCAAAGTAAGTTGAAGCTACTCACGTTGAAATGCGTTAACTTCTGGGTTGACCATTGATATGCCGTATCTAGGTCACTCTGAAACAAATGCTGGTCGGCGTTCGCATGCATACTGCGCCAAATCTTGATATCGTCGGCAAACCTCAGCAAGTTTGAAACGATTGCCTGCGCAAGGTCATTATTGAATACCAAAAACAGACCTGGACCTAGAAATGAGCCTTTCGGCACAACACACACCACTTGTATGGGGTCCGATAAAGAGCTCAGAATTTGACCACAAATTGCCGTTGAAGTAAAACGTTGGCAGTCCAGCTTAATAGATGGTCTCCGATCCCCTAATGTTCGAGCTTGGAAAGTGGTATCCAATGGGCTAGGCAAACGAAAGCCTTGGAAAAGTCCAGGTAGATTACATCCACACATTTTCGAGCGTTAGCTGACTCGTTCCAACTACTGCATGCGATTCGTAAATTAGGTAAACGTGACCGCTGTCAACGGAAACCGTACCGCTCAATGTTGTTGATGCTTCAATTTTACAGATAGCACATCAGTGTACCGCTAACTATGGATTCCATCTTGGAGAGTATAGGGAGTATGGATAATGGGCGGTATTTGGACGCATCGGTTCTGCTTCCACCT
>CALYDF020001096.1:0-15713 GCA_944474145.2 Dicrocoelium dendriticum | reverse complement strand
TGTTTGGCGGGTTTCGGTAGCTATGGTTTGCATTTGCTCTCCGAAATGGAGGACCCGTTTGAATAATGAATACCAAAGTCTCGTATTATGTTGCGGAATGGAATGGGGTTTTCGCAAATGTATAGGTTGCTTATATTGAGTTTGCATCGATGTGCTAAGATCCCGCATTTATCCGCCGATGATAATATTTGTCTGTTGTTACACAAATCTTTCGAGAGCAAATAAATCATTCCGTATGTTATCCGAAGTCTGTTCTAGATTACCAAGATTAAACGTGTACAGTATCTTAATATTATCTGAAAAAGATAGGCTGTTCCATTTTCAACAGTTTCGGTTTTGTCATTATGTGCGTCAAAAATAGCAGTGGTCCAGTGACGCTCCCTAGGGCACACCATTAGTGCCAGGCTGCGATGATAACCTACAGATTCCAATTTGCACTTATTGTGTGCGGTCAGTAAGATTTGATTTAAACCAAGCGTGCAAGAGGTCTATGATTCCAAATTGTGACATTTTCCGTAACACTGGCCGGTGCGGAACCCTATCGAATGCTTTTTGCGTGTCGATTTAAACGATGATAGCTGCATGCACATTATCCACAAAGCCCATTAAACAATTCAGGAATTTCAACTGGTATCTTGACATGATCGTTCCTGTATAACCTCATGCTGAGTCTCGTTAATCGGGTTTTGTGAGAGCAAGCGGTTTATTGTTTTCTCTTTGACCATCCGCCCCATTGTCTGCATTGGTAGGATAAGTGTTATCTCTCGCTTGCTAGGATCTAGACGAACGCGATGACGTCAACTTTGGTTGCTTGAGTGGTTTGAGTCCTCTTGAAGGCTAGCCAACTAACAACTAGCGAAAAACACATTATGCGCCGCCTACATTAACACAACTATGTGCTGCAGCGAACGCATTCAACCGCATAGCCCACTGTTCTTGATAATAAGCGACAGTTATTTCGCATTCTAAGATGAATCTATGGTTTACATCCGATGCGTTGTCTTAGCGTATCAGACAGTAGCTGTCCTCACGCAACGATAGGTTACCTATGGCATTATGTAACTTCCAGCTATCCGTAATAATACTTAAATTAACGATCAATAGATTGACCCCTCCACTTTGCGCACGGGAGTTCTCTTCGTAATACCAACTAGGTGTTCATCCCTTACATCAAATAGCGACACATCAGTATGTGCCAACAAATGGACTCCCTTCACTAGGAACACTGTAGTCCTGGTTGCCAGAAATCATCCAAATGCCCTCTGGTTGCCTCTCAAAGCCTAACGCGGAAACATTTGAGTACTCACTGCGACAGCACAAAGCCTGAAAACCATCCTTTATACCTACATGTCGAAATAATGGTTTCGCGTTGCATAGCAATGATAACACCAGCACAATTTTTCTACATTCATAGCAAAATAACAAGTGCCACTTACAACTAGGTACAATGCATTGTTCAAGCGCAATTCCAGTACCGATACCTCACACATGCTAGTACCTCTGAGACAATTCGCTCCAGAAAACACATTCTCAAATCGCTTACAGCGTACACCATAAGAATCACCCTGTAACCTCTCATGATATCTCTGTCTCATTGGTTGCTTCACATATGCTTTTATGATGCTGCAAACGCCCTCATTTGGGTTTAATGAAAGACAACATTAAAGAAGACGCATGCGATTTCTAGATCGGTACGATTCCTATTTGCTTACGCGTTCCAGATTCTTGTGGCAGAGTAGGAGGCAGATTTCAACATAATTCGAACCTCTGGCATCCAACAGTCTAAGCAATCACTGCGCACATCGCACTTTGTTGAAACTTCCACTCACGATGACATACTCTATCAAGCATTTGATGACCATGGCTTGAATAATTTGAAGGTTCTTTCCTCGAGTGTTGGGCACTTGATGCTGCGCAGGAGTTCCACATGAGACTAGACTTCTTGTGCAAGCAAAAATAGAGTAAAAGTTATTTCATCAATGCAAACGGCTTGTCTTCCTTCCACCTCAGACTGCAGTAGTGGCAATATGTAGGATTTTCTTCGCCTTTTGTTCATTTGTTTGTTTGCGGATTCCGGAACTGCAGGTAATTTCTTCACTGTTATCATCCTCCTGTCGAAATGTAACGCCATCGCGCCCCGCTCACCACTAGCAAGAACTTTGTATTCAACCGTAGGCGAAGTGTTTTGATTATGACCGTAAGTACCAACAATACCCATTCTTCCAGGCCACCAATGTGGCTTTCTATTAGAGACATTTGTCGCCCCACCAACAAGCTTCCCTCGTTATTCGATTGATTCAGTCATTGCATCCAGCTGCGGCAGGTTTTCTGGTTAACATTTAATAAACGTGCAATTTACTCCCAGTTGTCTCCCTCCTCTTTAGTCTTTAGTATTCCGCTCTTGACTTCGCGAATTGGCGTGTGCGGGTGCTTTTTGTGTCATGCTGAGTAGAGCAAGTTGCTTTACATAATGTAGGACATATTTGGTGGTTTTGTACACATACGCGTGCCTCCTGATTCGACCTCAACACTAGCCTCCGGTTTAGGAGAGTGGTAACCCCAGCAATCAAGCCAATGAATTGGAACACAATGGCGATGAACAAGCAGCTCAGCCACACCTACTGTAACAGCATGGTAAGTTTTCATCATAACCCTGTGTTTCGTCGATTAAAACCAGGCTGTCCTACCCCAACGGTCGAACCCGTCTCATGTTCATCGTCATGAAGACTCATGCAAATTTGGAATTCATGGCAATACCTTATCTGTCCCAGTCATCTATTCGTTAACACGGGTGTTATTTCCGTTGACAGTACGATTCTCGAACATGAATGTAAGTGCAGCTCAGTGTTGATACATTGACACCACATCCATGTTACCAACATGTGATTACACTGGGGTACCATGCAGTGTGATGTCATATGTACAGCTTCGTACTTATCACTTGGCGCTACCAAACCGTGCACCTTTCCTATTGGATACTCTACCTGAAGTGTACGACCGTATCGCGCTTGCAACTTGTGGAGATTTAGGAGTAGGACGACATCGAAAGGAGAACATGACTGCACACTTTCGGTGCATCCAGATACCAACGCTCAATGACTACGATTGATGGGTTCTGGTGTGATAAAATGTTCCGACATTCGTGCGATTAGTGTATGTTGCTAGTTTTATGGAGTACCCGTACATACAGAAGGGCTGGTCGAATTTACCTCAGCGACATGCTCACTCATGAATGGTTATCAAAGTTTGGGGGATATACAGTGATGCTATAATAACTTTCGTGAAGACTTTTCGGGCTTGTCATTGTCATTTCATTTCACAACGAGAGCATTCTCAGTTTTCTGCGGTGCAGAGCAAGCTAATGATATATCATCGCACTACATTTGCTTCACCGTACGGAATCGTATGGGACAGGTAACTAGCTAACTGGGCGGCTTGCAAACTGGGAATTTTTGTAGCCCATTTGGAAGCGGAATTGCCATGTGGGAAAATAGGCATATTGACACAAGCAAACGGAACTCGGTAATGGGATTAAGGTAAAAATCACTACCGTTTGGTGTGTTCCACCATAGATTGTACACGGTCACCAGCCATGACGAAATGTTTCATCATAAATCGCCGGCAGATTTGCCTACGTTTCTCAACTCCCTCGTCTTCCACAAAAAAGTGTTTGTCCGAAACGCTCAACCTTGGGAAAAGAAGGAAAGGTACAGATGTCGTGGAAAATGTCACGGAGGCGAAACAGCTGACTACGATGGTGCACACCAGCGGGGCGAGATCGGCCAGATCACGTGAGCGGCTGACAGGCTCGTTGTCATGGTCAAACCGCAAGCTGACGAAATCAGACAGTCGTCGCCGCACAGGTTGCTATGTTGCGGACGTGATCCTACCTACAGTCATAGAGAGATGTCCGCTACCAGAGTCGAATCTGTCTAGACAAGAGGTGTGACTCACCTCAGTGATAGAGGCGAGGTAAGCGCATGTGACCTATAAAAGTAGCCATGTTTTGTGTCTAATATACTTCGGTCTAACAGGCTCCGTTTTGTTTTCCCCGGCTGGTTGGTAGCGCAGAGAGAGAGAGAGGCAAAAGGGCACAGCGTCATAACAAAAACAAACCAAACAAACTAGTCGATGTCGAAGTTAGAGGCCAACGTTTTGCTTTCAACAGGGACGCTTTGTCAGGCTAAGTGAGCCAGGAGTGATTGGTATCGCTTTTAATGCTAGGAAGGACAATGATTGCGGTGATCGAGATTCCTGCCGGATGTTATTGATCTTACAGGTAAAAGTGTCATTTTAATTGCCGCATTGGATAGGGGAATATCCCATGTGATTCATTATATGAGGTTGTCATACGTGTCTGCTGTAATAGTAGGAGTAGTTTGATGTTCGCGCTTTGCCCCAGATCGGTTCACCAACAACCCACAGACTGGCAGGATTACGACAGCCCGGCACGCATTCGCTAACTCCAGTTCATCCAGTGTCTACGCAGTTGTTTGTCATTGGCAAATTCCGACGCCTCTGCTGTCAGCCTTTGGGGTGTAGATCGCCAAACCTTCCTAAATATTTGAACATTACGCTATTCGATTTCATGTCCCGTTTTCTCCTATTTGCGAGGAGTGAGTAATTCAAATGCCCTGGTATCGAACGGACCGTTTGACACCTCCGGTAAATCACGCTTATTTTGGCTTTGTTTAATACCATTCGGATAGTTGCTGAAGTTTCCCCTTTAGAAGGACTACCAGCACATGTGGCTGTTCGGACCAACACTGTCACAACTCTTTTCCCGATGAAGGTGTAAAAACATGCGGAGGCGTGCAGCGTTACACGTCAGTCTATTCATTTTGCTTACATAGCCCCTAAGTAAGGTCCAAGGAGGGCTATGACTTCCGCGTACCGAAGGTTTGTCGGTCGGTCACCTGGCAGAACTTCCATTACCATACCTAGGTACTTCATTGATGTCGCAGAGTGAAACCCATCACCGTCACCAAACCGCTTGGGGCACAGTCTAGGGAGCTGCTCGTAGCTGGCTCCTCTGTGTAGCGAATTAAGCATATTGTGACACTCGGGTGTATTAGGAGACATATGACGATTGTTGACCACCTATTAAGGTCGTTCAGGTGATATTGCAAGGTGATTGGGCAAATGGGCATTCGATTATTAATACCCAAGATGACGTCGTCAGCTTCTGTGGGGGATTTTATTGAACCGATGTAATTAGGTTCGTGTGGAGGCAGGGCTCTTCACAAAATAACGATCTACATCTTGGAATAGTTTCATCAACGTACTTCTGTTTATGCTTTGACTCTAACGTATCCAAGTATTGTGACAACTTGACTAGCTACCTATATTTCTGTTTTGACATCTGTTGTCCATGAAAAACAAGGTATTCGTGGACAGATTCTGCTTCTTCATTTGAAGAGGCTGTGTCGAATTCTGGAGAGAGAGCTTAAAGAGAAGACGGCATCCCAGTGAGGTCTCTCATTCTTCGCATCAAGGAACAGCTACGCTATCTTCACCAAATATATATACTGATTATTCCTGAGAACGGCAACCTCACAACAGTGCCAATTTAGGGTCCAACAAATATCCACCAATCGCTTGCTCATCTGTTGCCTAGGAGCATCAGGAGAGAAGCATTCTTTAAATGATGCTTTCACAAACCTGCTCGAATGACCCATTAAAATCACTTATTGTAGCTCGTGATTCAGAGTAGACGCAGTGCCTTACCTCCTACATACGATATTGTCATCAATTAGCAACAGAACCAGATGAATTCGTAAGTGTTTGCTTGAATATAACTACGCATTCTGTTGTATAAACAGCAAAAGCTGCCGAAAGACCTACTAATTCAAGGAAGATATCACTTCACTGCCAACCGGACACAGTGCTGTTGTATGCCTGAGCGTTGGCAGGTCATCAAAAGCTTTGGGCTGCGCTAGTGCCAAACTAACCATACTTTTGCTTACGGCCTTTTGCATTACTGTCTTCGCGCCCCCACTCGTGCTACCCGCAAGGTATATTTTTACGTACATGGTTGGCGGCATCCGGTTTCGGATTTGCCTGTCACTGTGGCCAGCCACAGGACGCCTGCGCCTACAGAGGGACCATGGGTGTCTTGCGCTGCACCACCCACAGCTCCAACCACACACCCCATATCCAGTGTAAACCCGAAGGAATAAGACCGGGAGGCATGTGGATGGGAGCCACATTTCATCAACGGAGCCGGCCCACACTCCTTCAAAGGCAAACACAAGCACGCTGTATTTGGGAATCAAGCGCACATAAGGCCGTGGCTTGACCTTAGTCCGCTCCACACTAAGTGTATGGAAGCACTCTTCGAGCGGAGCACGGCAACAAGGACCGTGCACCCGTCTCCTCCAGCAACGACTAATTGTCTCCTAGAGCCAGTATGGACGAAGTAGTGGGTTGTAGACATGTAGGCACCTTGTCAATATGCACATCAAGCGCAGCCACACGGGGGATATCAAGCAACAGCCAATCACTTGAGAGAAAGATAACAAGAAAATAAATCGCGTAATGCATAAGGAAACGGTGACATAAATTAATGAGCATATGCAATAAGTTGTTTACAAACGAATCCGAATTAAGTTCGCGAGGTCAGAAAGTATATTTTACGGAAATGCCACAAACATGAAAATGTTATCGAAATTAACTACAATTGGCTTAAGCGAAGTGTGCAAGTTTACAGAAGACAGTACTGGTAGACATTCCGATGAGAAAGAAATGCATTGGGACAAAAGTGCAAACACACCACCTGAAATAAAGAGACTTAGCATGCAAGCACGCGATTAGTATATCGAATGCAGCGTACCTACAAACGCTGCGCCGGTTCTGCCTACGTTCTCTGCAGGACGCGTCGTCGCTTCGGTAGTGGTCCAGAGTGGCCTCGCTCATGGCTCACTAGGCCTGCCTGTCTCAGGCGCTCGCTACCGCATGTGCTACAGCACCATGCGCTCGATGTCGATAAATTGCAAACCATCCGTGCTTGCCGCTTCCGCACTTGGCGCTTCTCTGCATGTATGAGGTCTTTCTCCCTCACTTCGACAACTGTCTTCGTGAGTAGATCGTGCCATGCACGGCGAACAACCGCTTTCGATTCCCATGACCTGCAAGCAAGATTAGCACGTGAGAGGCTCACTTTGATCATGTCCTGGTAACGTAACTTTGGTTTTCCCGCATGCTTCTTCCCAATACTCAGCTGACCATATAAGAGTTGTTTCGATATCCGCGTCAAATCCATACGGCTCACATGATCGAGCCACCTCAGGTGTCTCAGTAAAAGTATGCAGTCCACTGCATACATCCACTTCGGCGCAACACTTCCGTGTCAGCAACTCTGTCGCCCCAACTGATGCGCAAAATTCGTCGCAAACACTGCTGATGGAACCGCTCGAGATATCGCACATCCCACCGGTACATGGTCCACGTTTCACTGCCGTATAGAAAAACGGACAGCACCATGGATTTGTACACCATCAGCTTCGTGCCATTGGTACGCTGATGGTTGCTTCAAACTCGGTACTCAAGCTTCCCGAATGCCGCTGCTGCCTTCGACACGCGAATACGCAGCTCACTGTGTAGCTGTTGATCAGTCGACATCACACTCCCAAGGTCGCAGAAGCGGGAGGTGGTTTCCAATTCTTCAGCACCAATGCTGATTCGCGGCAATATTGAAGATTGCACCTCCGGTGAAGGCTGAAAGAAAGACAGTTTTGATTGTGTTGATGGTGAGCTCGAATTTGCCGCTGTCGAAGCCAGAGCACTAGTCAGGTGTTACAACTCATCCGCGCTGTGTGCAAACAAGGCACGGTCGTCAGCAAACAGGAACTTACGGATAGTTGTCACACAGACTAGAGTTCTCGCATCGAAACGACGGATGTCCAGAAACTCACCATCCCTACGCTGCTCCACACGAACACCGTAAGCACAAGCGGCATCAAAAGCACAAGACAACATTGCATGAAGATATATATTAAACAGGGCAGGAGCAAAGACACAGTCTTGCTTCACACTAGAGACAACTGCAAAGTCATCCGAGGTCTCTCCACTCAGCTGCACCCTCGCCCGCATACCAGTTTGCAGACATACAATTACACTTACAAAATTAGGTGGGCAACCAAACTTACCCAACACCAGCCACAATGCCTCGCGGTTCACCGTATCAGATGCCTTGGTGAAATCAACAAAAAGCGAGTACAATTGCTGGTGTAGTTCTCTGCACTTCTCCTGCAACTGACGAACCGCAAACACCATATCTATAGTGCTGCGGCCCGAACGGAATCCACACTGCTTTCCTCCACGTTAGGTTCCGCAACCTGACTGACGAGGCGGTTGAGCAGGATTCGGGCAATCACCGTGCCCACACAACTCAGCAACTTGATGCCACGATAATTCGTGCAACATTGCTTGCTACCTTAGCCCTTGTACAGTGGTAGCACAAGGGCATCCTTCAGCTCAGGAAGCACCTCCTCCTTAATCTATACGCGTCTCACCAAGTGATGCAACACAGTCAACAACGCGGGTCTGCCGTGTTTCAATACTTCGGGCAGGATCCCGTCGGCACCGGCAAACTTGCCGTTTCGCAGCTGAGCAAGTGCTCTCTGCGTCTCATCCGGTGTCGGCGTATGCGCCAGACTAGCCTTCACATCGTGCTGCTTCAGGCCGTTCAATGTAGGCCAGTCGATCTCTGAACGGTTGTTCAAGAGACAGTCAAAGTGTTTGCTGCAGATCTGCATTATATCTGCAGTCTGTATGCCTATGTAGCGCCTGAACTACCATCGATCAGCCTCCTCACCGGCTCCAAACTCATTCCATACACTGCCTTCAAGGAGTCAAAATATTCCTTGTGTTGCCGGCATTCGGCGTAGCAATCCATCTGCTTCGTCATCTCTGTCCACCATTCATTTAGTATGCGACGTAGCTTTCGGGTCAGGCGCCGTCGTAGTTTGCGAAACTGACTATTCTTCCCCAAGTCACTGGGGTCTGTCACGTGTGTAGCAAATGCTGCATTCTTCTCCGACACCAATGCGCCAATCGTCACATTGTTATCATCAAACCAATCAGACCGACTACAGTTTGTGCCATCGATGGTCTCCTCGGCAGCAGCTGTCACCTGGTCGCGAATGTGGTGCCACAGTTCGCCCACTGTGGCTATGCAGTCCAAATTACGCAGGCGTGCAGCCATCGCCTTCTCCAGCTCAATACGTTTCGCCACAGTACCGACAAAGGATTTAAATTTACGCCGATTCACCTCGGGAGTGCAATACATAGATTTACGAAAATATATGTACAGTTTGGTCCGCACCAATTTGTGATCAGTGTTAAACTCAGCTCCACGCAGTGCACGTGTCATGCGCAATTCACGCATATCATGCTGACGTACGATGACATAGTCGAGCAGGTGAGCGTGACCACTACGTGGGTGCGTCCAAGTTGCTATATCACTCGCACTCAGTGCAACCGAGTGTTCGTAATCGTCAGGCCGTGATTGGCACACATTGAGAGCAGCCTGTCACCGTTCGCATTCGCTGAACCGATGCCATGCGGACCGATAACATCTGTTCACACCGATGCATCACGCCCAACGCGCGCGTTGAAATCACCTGGCAAATAGTCGATCGATCCCCGGCACAGACCGTATCACGGAGGATAGCTCAGTGTAGAATTGATCACGCGTGTCATCAGCATAACACATGGTCGGACCGCACGGGCTTATAAAGGTGGCAAACTTACCTCATCTAAGTCGTAGGCGAACAGTCATCAGTCGCACGCTGATGCCAGTTGGTTCAAACACGAGCTGGCCATGGAGGCGATCGGATATTGCGATTCCGATCCCATGATCACGTGGTGCTGAGGCGGCGTTGCCCACCCAGTAGAATGTGTAGCCAGCACCTGCTTCATGCAACTTACCTTGCATAGTGAGCCGAGTTTCACTGAGCGCCGCAATATCGATGTGGTAGTGCGCCAGTTCCATCGCGACGAGTGCAGTGCGTCGTTCCGGGCGCTGGCTGGAGTTCCGGTCCAGTAATGTGCGCATGTTCCAGCACCCGATGCTGAGTGCTTTGCGCGCAGACATACCATTGCATTGGTGGGCAATCGCACGCGAGGAGGTCGTTGTGCTTCTGAGATTTCTTGATGGACTCCACCCGGAGCCTTTGGCTCAGTAGCCTTACCCACAAGACAGTGTGGAGCAGATCCAGCTCGGGAATGTAATTGCAGAGATTGGGATCTGTTTGACGGCCGTCAGAAGCAGTCTTTTAAGTACTGGAACGATTTATTTATGTTTTGCGACCGTAGTAGGATACACCTGCGACCAAGGCCAGAAGCAGGTGGGTTTTGGCGATTTGCACCAATTTGACCAGGGGCTACCTGGCTTGAGGCGGGCAGTAGCAAACCATTGAAAACCCGGAGGTGCCCTCGCGCCGTCAGAGAAAATGCGTGGCGCTCGCGCACTACGCCAATATAGCTGTGGGCTTGTAACCCGTAGACCTGTTGTCACCCATGGTTTGGTTTTATGGGAAGAGGGTGATCGACCACTTCCTAACCTCTGAAGACGATGGACAAGGATACTGGCAGGGCGCACACATCTGACTGCAGAAAGACTCGGGTCCTCAGCCAAAGACTGCGGTTAAATGAACACCCGATTATTGCCATGCCTTGTATGAGTGACTCTGAATGCATTTAGAATGCGCTTAGCATCTATCTCAATGGGTCACGAGGGTACGCAAACCATCGCACCACCACGCCGAGGTCCAGTCTCGTAGCGGTGGTAAAATCCGTTTCAAGTTTTCGATTATGCTAATTAAATATGTCTGAAGTAAATGTCATCATTTTATTAAGCAAACTAAACTTTATTTGCGAGACCAAGTGTCGGATAGCTACCATTTGCCGAAATATACTTTTTGTATGTCTCCATTTCACACCCGACCACCACTGTGTTACGCTCAGAATTATCTTCGTAAACAAGTTTTCGGTTATAGTATTAAGTATACACCATGATCTGCGTGTGGTCACAAACTCCGCATTGAACAAATGGCCATGCTTTGCAATCTTCATTTTTTTAACTCAGGGATGCATCATCGGTAGCTTACACTTCCGTAAATTTATGTTCCATGAACCTAGTGATACTATCGAGTTTGTTTCTTATAGTATGACCATGTAAAGCATTAAATCTCAATATCCGTTCGCTCAAGATTTAAACAAGTCTCTGTAATCTTGTTGAATTCCGGCGTTGTGCGGTGTGGCGTCCTATTAACAAAGAAGTATATTTGACCGATCTACTAAGAAAGCCTTGGGTTTCAGTGTACCAAATCTGTGGTACTATGGATGTTAGGAGGTAGTCGATAGAAGCCAAAATCGTGCTTGGTCTAAACCCACCATTAGTTGGGCAGTCTTTTAGTAATTTTTTGTTCCTCTTCAGTCAATTAATTATAGTCAGGCTGAATGGTATTACAGTGTTTCAGTCCAGAATGTTCGCTTGTGCTTCACTCTCTACTGTCGCGTGTCGCTAGTGCTATAGTATCTATCACTTTGCAGGGCTGTGGAGACAAAGGATCTGCTGAAGTTGTTAGTTCCATTAAATTATTGACTACTCCTAGCCGTGTGTCTGCTGCCTTTTGCAAAATCTCGGTTGGCAACCTGGCACAAACTTCGATCAGTTACCAGATAGAACATGTGCCATTCTCTCGGAGTGTAGCACCATGCTCATTAGCCTCGGACCGATTCTGCTTGTAGCAAGTCGATTAAGGATTTCGTATCAACAATTGTGCAAACACAATTTCCACAAACGTAGCACCGCAAAGGTAGCACCACTGCTTTTGACCATGTGTGTCCGCTTCATGATCAGGAGAATCCGGAAGCTCGGGAACACGATGAGTATAAAGTTAGTTTTGCCTGGACAGTCGCCTGCAATATCGACGGAACTTCCTGAACGTCAGTCATGGAATTCCCTCCTAAATTACCTTGTTTCTGCCCCCAATTACTCTGTATATAAAATGCCCTGAATTTGCCCTAACCCACCGACACTACGGTATATTACCTGTGTGTCTCGACGGACGAGATAATGAGACGAAAAATGCACAAGCAGAATTACCTACACAACTGAGTTTAGTCCTTTCTGCGTGCATCGGTGTTAACAATATGTTTAGTCCACAAAAATGACTTGCATTTTATCTCTTTGTTTTCCGTTCGTCATTTTGCGGTTTACATTTTGTCCATCGTAGGAAACTTGTTAATCATCCGCTTTCTACCTGTAATATTCCATTGCTCCATTTGTCGAATTGTATGCTAATTAACGCTCCGGCCGTTTCGTTTGAATTAATTTTAAAAGTTCCAAATATCAAAGAAGGAATATAAAGTGATGAAAATATTACTTCGTAACTGCTCGCCTTGTGGACAGAATGTACCAAAAGGGAAAGACATTAAGCATATCGTATCCGGTCAACATCAGGCGAAGCTCCATCGAAAACCGCTGTAAGTGTCTGGAACATGGCTACCGGATGCGTACGAGTTTAAAATAATCGGTACACACTATGATGATTCAACCAAGTCTACCCCCAGATTTACGTTACTCTGAGAACTCCTATTCCGCAAACGTATTTCGCTGTGCGACTGCCGCACCTCCATCTCTGAGGCCCTCACCTGCTTGTATACCAAATCAGAAGATTTTCTCAGTATTAATCAGATTCCAATGTCTTGTGACACTGACATGATAACCGAAACTTGACTGAATACTTAGATCAACAATGCTGAGATAGCTCTGGCGGCACGAACCACTTAGCAAAGATTAACCGTAATCTTGTAACTCTTATCTGCCCTGCATATCGATAAAACTAAAAATGCAGAAATGCAAGTTGACCATTCCCTTAGTGCCATGTGCAAAATATCAACATAGCGGAGCCATACCAGATATTGGCTTTCGTTACCATATACAGCAATTTCATATTTTCGCTCATCAGCGCCATCTCTTGCTCTCGATGCCGTGGTCATCCGACAATTTTCCATTTGTGAAACCATCGCAAATTTCCGTTCTTACTTTTTTTCAAATAATCAGCATCACCTTTTGAGTTTTACTTCATTTATGTGCCCCAGACCCTCGAGAGTTTACCATTTATTTATTTTTCTTTACTTACTCAGATGTGGTTAGTGTGTCTACTGCCAACTGGTTATCGATCCCCACTATCTACCCTGGAAACGAATCCTCGTGTATCTCCTTCCGTGAAGCAACTTCTTGGACGGTAATTTAAACACGACCCAGAAGTAGCGGAAAACAACCTGCACGGAATCGAAGTCCTAGTTTATCTCGGTGAACTATTCAAAGCGGACTTGAAAGAAGCGATCGCCGATGTACCTATAGAAACTCTTGTCATCTGTTCCACGCAATTCAGAACGAGACATGGACCATTTGTTTTAGACTTGTGTTCAACAGCGAGGAACAAATGCTCGATACCGTAAACATAGATGCGCTGTTTGGCCGTAGCGATCATGCGACAGTGCTTTTCCGCTGCATCAGTTAAGGGAAATAGGTCAGCTGACATACCGAGAAAGCCCACGTCGCCAAAACTATGACAATTTGTCTGAGATGCATTAGGGAAATATTGGTCCTAGCTTGCCGAACAGACCACATGATGCCACCTGCAAGAAGTATGCTATCCTCTTCACCGGACTAGTAGCACCTCACTTATAGTGATCGGACAGTAGGCGGGTGCGTCGTAGGTAAGCACCAGTGCATCATGGGAGAAATCAGATGGGTGTCAGTCTCTTCGGAACAAGTGTAGAAGCTGCATCTAAGTGTATGAAGCAAGAGTAATCAATCTGCATACAATCCGTTCGTGTTTTCGAGAGACTTCAGCTCACATCGTGAGAGTACGGCTAGATCCTTTACGTAACTGGTGAGAGGCAGCCGGTCATGGTTTACGCACGACTATTACCACCCCTCTTTATGATCATAAGCGAGGAATTGCCCTGGTTGACCGGTAGGTCAACTGATGCAGAGCAACTGGAAAGGTGGTCGAGGACCAGTTGAAAGACGTCACAGTCGCCGTGACAGTCAATAATCCTCCAAATCTTCTGGTCAAAGGTAAAAATTGTGCCCGGCTGACAAATGGGCGAGAAAGCTGACTGCTAACGCGCTTACGTTCGCCACAAGACTTGCTTGGGATAGATTGCGCGAGGGTGTTGACAGGGCTCCTGATGGAAAATCCCCACAGAAGTACTATTTGGAAGAAAAACTCGGACGTTGTTCGATAATCTTTTACAGAGCAGAATAGAAAAGCACAGCAGTAGTCAGCTGGAGGAAGATCGCAAAGTCAGGCTCCATAACTTCAATATTGTTGACATGATGTACGTCCGGGATTTTCGATGGCCTAAGTGGTAGTCAAGCAGAACTGTGATCGGCAGGAAGTCCAATGTTATGTATATGGTGATGGTTGGACGTGAGAGGTGGATAAGGCACATCAATCAGTTGAGACTGAACTATGGCAATACCAAGGGTCCTCATGAACCGGCAGCTTACATTGGGACATTCTACTAGACAACTTCCGGCTGGAAGTTGTGGGTCAGCAACCCTGTGAGACACAACAAATGGTGTAAACATCAGATGCACAGCGCAAGCCGGCTCGGAAGTGGAGAAAACCACAATGGTTCCAAATGGATCCCCGGGCGAAAATCTGTGAAAAAAAATCAAGTTCGAAGGGTTTGCATGCTGACTCGATTCGGAAAGGGAGGTGACGGGTGAGCGAGGAAGCTGATTGCCAAGGCCTGCGCGTTCGCCACAATGCGTCCTTGGGACAGACCGCGCGAGCGCGTTGCCACGGCCCAACCGAAGGCTGATGAAATCACGCATCAGACATCATGCGTGTTACCTAGATCTGACCGGAAGCTGATGAAATCGCGCGTCAGGCATAATGTACTTTGACATGCCCCGCGGTAGGCGGATGAAGGCTAGCATGCCCAAGTAAACGGTAAACTGGCAAGCCGGAGCGGACAGGCAAGTGTGAAGCGTGCGCGTACGAAAAAGACAGGTAGTCAAATCCGCGAGGAGGTGATTAGAGGATTGGTTAAGCCGACCTATAAAGATGAGCGTTCTCAGTTCTATTACAACTCTGGTCGGCTGGGACTTCTGTCTTCCTTCCTCTCGGGTGGCGAAGGCGGCAAGCAGAGCAGGAGTAAGGGCGTAGATTTAGCAGCAGGCATGAACCAACCGGCCGATTGCGGGTCCCGCGTTATAACAGTAGCGAATTGAATTCACCTGAGCCCAGAAATGGCAATCAGCTTTGAACGATTCAGATACGTTTGCACCAACAACTGGCACAATATGAAACATCCCAGGCCAAGCTGATGGAAATGCTAACTCAGAAGCTGACAGTGCAGTCAAGCGCTGGGTTAGGGACAGCTGAAAATGCTCCCTAACCAGAAACCTGACTTAGCAGAGCGGTGAGTTCCATTAGGACGCTGATGCCGGTATAAGATTAGTTTCTTGGTTCCACAAGTATGAGGATATGTCCCGGGTTGATTTCGTCAATGTTGTCGCGGGAAAATCATTCGACTAATGCTGCAGAAGCTGCGTGCTGCCAAACATGAGAAGTTCATCAATTATAGCTTACCTAAAAAGAGCACCGATTTGTCGTTTGATGAAGTGCTCGCTGTTCTGTCACAAATATTCGGAGAGCCGACATTTTTGTTCATTATCCGGT
>CALYDF020001095.1:0-15708 GCA_944474145.2 Dicrocoelium dendriticum | reverse complement strand
TTACTGGTGTGGCGTCAGGAACCAATTTGGTAATTTTCCCCACGAATTGATTAATTCGTAATATTGTTCTGCCATCCCCTTCGCTACATTCGTTCTGCAATGCTAATCATTTCCGCTTCCTTTCTGAAGTTCACAGTCCAGAATCATATACTTGAATTCAATGATGGCAATAACGGATTCCCTATGTGACTTTTACCTATGGACAACTCGTACAGTTATCTGTCTCCGGCTGTCAAGCCACACAATTTGAACGTATGATCGGCTCGATCCACTTTTACGCCGATGGAAAAAACATACCTGCCTATTTTTTACATTAACGATATCGTACCTCTTTCATGTAATGCTTCTTTTTCTACATTCTTCTTTATTTCATTGTTGGCCACGACTGGGCTGATCTCCTGTGGTAACGGATTATAACTTCCAGACTATAAACGACTTTACCTATGCAAGGCACATTGCCACAAATTAACTGGCATATAAAAAAATGCCATAATTGAATGATCCGCAAGACGGACTGAGCTGAGGCTTCATCGCTCATAATACATGTATAAAAGCAGCCCTAAAAGAACAGAACATATGATAAACAGGTGATGGCTCATATGCTACCATGCCACACCGGCACGCGGCCAGGTATTGCAGGGAATGCGGGGGAAACCTTTCGAGGGAATACCTTGCATGGAATCAGGTCCCCTGGGGACGGTTCCACGAGTGGCCGTATTACTTTAACTGGACATCTGTTTAAATCTGCATATGTTATTGTTCCTGATTTATTTAATTTCTTTAATACATTATTCCTGCCAATTACTTTAGTATCTGTTTTGGATCCATTGTAAAAAGCGTGAACAAATTGATTATTTTTTCGATCCTGTTGTACACATTGATCAGACCACATAGTCGGACTGCACTTCAAATCGTCGAGGAATATACCATTTTTTATTTATTTATTGATATAACAGATGAGTTATATATGACGCTGGAAAAAGAACAAACACTTGACATTATAATGTTGCAGCACAAAGACAAACCGTTCGTTGAGACATCCGAAACTCGGCAGGCCTTCAATCACTTAAAGTTGTGCATAGCAAAGTATCCAGCATGATTACGCATACCCGGACCGAGTGAAATGTTCACTGTGGCGGTCGACGCAAGTAACGTTCGAATCAGTGAGTTGCTGTTATTATCAGCGTCGTCATCGTCATCAACATCATCATACGCGTTAGCTAGAGATGAAAATCACCTCAGCTATTGTGCCACAATACATAAACGAAAAATAATGCAACAAATGCAATCCAGTTGAGCTACCGGTAACAAATGGGCATCGTTCCGATAAGCTACCAGCCGGCCACTATTTAGCAAAAAATAGTTAATATGCAAAATTATATTAGGCTAAGTGGTGAGATCCTGGTTGGAGGGGGAGGCTAAGAGGAATGGGAGTGACAAAGAAACTCACAGCACGCACGACATTGAGGTTGACTTTTAGCCATGTCAGAAAGTGTATCCAGTCAAACGTGATCATTGTCTTTCGGATTTCAACCAGGGAGGTGAGACGCTCCAACCGAGGCCAGCTTCAAAGTGAGGGCCTTCCTTCCTATCGACCAAGTCATCGCTTGGCCACCCTCCTCTTCTTCCATCCACACCCCCGGCGCGCAAACGACTACTTAAGGCACCGGCAACCAAGAAGATGACCGTGTTGCGATCGCTTTTGGCAGCGGACACACAGTTTTCATGCTTAATACCGTCAGCGGTAACTTATTTGCACTCGCTACAGCAACTCTTACACAAAAAGCAACCTTAGAATCGGAACAGGGTACAAGAAGGTGCTTTTAACGCTTGTAAGAAGTTTGTGGCATTTGCCGAACTTCTTGTGCATTATAACACAAGAAAGCCAATTGCTTTTTCTTATGATGCTTCGGTCTCTTACTTGGAGCTGTATTATCGCACAAACTACCGGACGGCTCTCTTCGACCTAGTGATTATACTTCACGAACCTTGATGGCATCAGAACGTATTTACTGTCAGCTTGATTGAGAGGCAGCCGCGGTTGTTCCCGCTACTAATCGGTTGCGTCAATACCTACTCGGTCGAATATTCATGATTTACACAGACCATAAACCACTTGTATCAATTTTCGGCCACTATAACGGGACTCAGCAAATGGCCTCACCCAGACTGGTCCGTTGGGTCTTGATTCCCTTTGCATATACGTAGCAAAATCAATTCCTCCTTCGCAGGCAAAATACCACTTCTGATGCCCACAGTCTGTTGCCCTTACCAGAAGTACTTTGGGAAGAATTTACGCCACTGGAACTCGTGAATCTGATGTAAGACCTTAAAAACTCCCGTCAACTCAACAGACGTAGGCCGAGAAACCGATAGAGACCCTACTTTAGCACTAGTGAAACCCTACGATCAGGTCGGGTGGCCAAAAGTACGACCAGATTGACCGAATTCAGTTTGTATAACGGGTGTGTACTGTCGGGAACCCCGGTGGCAATCTTCAAATAGCTACGATCGGTTACTCTGGATGGACTGCATGATGCACATCCTGGAGTCGCTAAATGAAGTCACTAGCTTGTGTTTATGTGTGATGGCTTAATATAGACAGGGACATTGAGTGAAAAGTTGGGGATAGCGTGCTTTGTCAGGGGAATCGGAACGCTGTGACCCATGTGCTATTGCAACCAAGGAAGTGGCCAGAAGCACCATGAGAACGTATACACGTCGACTTTCTTGGGCCTTTCAAAGGTAGAATGACTTGGTTGATCACTGATGCGCATTCCAAGTGGATTGATGCCCACGTCCTGACTACAGCAAATTCAGCTAACACGATAGTTAAACAGTGCACGAAGTTTGCAACCTTCGGTCTCCCGGAAACACTAGTGTCAGATAATGGAACAGCATTCACCAGTGCCGAATGTACTGCCTTTCTTTTCTCAAATGGCATTCGACACTCAACTACTACGCCTTCTCACGCATCATCAAACGGTTTGGCTGAGACAGCTGTGCAAACAACGGAGAATATTTTACTGAAACATCCAGCAGCCCCCTGCATATGTGTATAGACCATGCATTTTTCGCTTATGGAAACATGGCGAACGAAACCACCGATAGAATAAATAAATAAATAAACCTTTTATTCCTCGACAGTGCGAGGCACAGACCAATTGAGTGGTCTTATTGACATGTACGGCGTGATCGCATAATATAGTTAATTGAATGTTTTGTTCAATGATTCCCATGTGGGTTTTTGAGGTGATTAGCAGTTTGAAAATAGTAGAGAGATTAAGAAACTAGGAACAATAATAAATGTAGATTTGACGGAAAGTTAAAGTAAAGTAATACGGTCATCCATGGAACTATCCCAATCGAAATCGTCAAACAGCTATACCTAAGAAAAGCTTCAACTTAAAATTGGATGGAAAAGGTAAGCAGGAAGATGACACATGCATAAAATGCTGTATGGGTGGGGGATCAACATCCTCACTCCACACGTAGGCGTGAGAGTGAGAAACATGCCCCAACCTTTGTACTGGAGTACACATAGATAACACATGTGAGAAAGCGAGATGCACTGTGTTACATAATGAAAAGGAAAATACAATTGGCAATGTGATTCGTCTCAAATAATGCGTCGAAAATGGGATCGTGTTTGCAGGGAGAGGGTGAGCGAAAGATGGAGGGAAAGTTTAACTCCGGACACAAACATCATGGAGGTCGATTGCAGGTCATATCAATAAGTGTGTGTATTCAGATGTGGTTATCGTCTTTGGTACCCATCATTGCAGTCGGAACGCACTGACCGAGGCAAAGTTTGAAGCGAGAGCCTTCATTCCTCTTGTACAAACCGCTTTTTTCTTCATCCATGCTTACTCCGATCACACAAATAATACATGTCGCGAGAGTCGGTATAGTGGCATGTTTAACACACGATCCAGTCATCGGAGCCTGTTGGACGAAATAATGAGGCTGAGCAGTTCACCTAATCTCCGTGTATTAATAACGTGACTCCGAACTTGCTCATGACTTGCGTGGTATTCTCATCAGATGTAAACAAGAAATAAGCAATGCTGTGCTTAGTTCTGGGAAAGGTCTAACAGATGAAGCCTCAGCGAATGCGAAATGTGCCCATGTATCAAAAGCGCTGCGGTTCGAACTCGTCATTTCCAGCCTTGATGCGTGTCCACGGTACTCATGCTCATACGGACTATAAGAAGTCTTGGGTACTTGGTGAGAATCAGGCAGCAGCGTATGTAAACGAAACCTCGTTGACTTTGATGAGCTGGATTCCCAATTCCCAGAGGGTTCATGCATAGGTGAATTTCTGATTGCGGCGACGGAACTCCGTAGGCCACTACAAGGGCCGAATCATTCTAGGGCATCTGAGCCTGATGCAATTCTCCCAAAGCTGTTACACGGATCGGCTGCAGAACTAAGTGGACCACTCGCTATCGTGTTTCAGAAACCGCTTGACAGCTTACATTGCCTTCCGAAAGGAAGGAGGCTTTAATATGTCCGATCTTCAGTAATAACAACAGTCAGCATTGCTAGTTACAGGCCAGTTAGTCTGACCAATTTAGTAGTCAAACTCCTTGGAAAAACTGGCGAGAGATTCAGTGAAGGGTCAACTGAATAGGTTTAAGCTACTTGGCAAGCATAAGGCGGATACCCGACGGGATTCACATATCTGACGAATTTATTGGTAGCTCACAAAAGTTGGGCTGATATTGGGGACAACAGCTACGCACTGGACGTGCTTTTCAAAGGCCTTTGAAATGCCACCTCATTAGAAGCTTGAGCAAAGCTGCAGAGGAGGTCCGCCTGAGCGGGCGGCGTTGAATTGTTTTAAGGGTCGAATCACAAAAGCAAGTTCCGCCTTGCCGGGTGCACCAAGGGAAACGATGCAGGGCGTACAGCTAAGTTCGCAGTGCATACAACTGGCCGGTGGGGGCCAAGTGAACTGGGAATAAATATGTTCGGCTCATCGATCTAAGCATCCCTGTAAATCAGCAATCGTTTAACCATCCGCTTTGCAAACGGTCTCAATGACAACAGGCTTTCTATGGTCAGTGTATCAAATGTGCTCGACTAGCTTGTGAGTCTTATCATACAGGGCAGCGACCACCATTTCCGAAACATGACAAATTCACCAAGCTTCACGAACACTGCGTAGGCTCTGTTGAAGCCGCCGATTGACAGAACAGCGTCCTTGGGAGCAGTTTTTCTGCTGACGGCACTATCAGCAAAGAAGTTTCTCTTCCCATCGCAAACGATATAAGCATGCAAATTACGAATTGCAAACTCACAGTTAAACTGTACATGAAAGGGTACTTCCGATCCGGACGAGTCTTGAGCGCCGTCTGAATTTTGAATACATGCGGGCTTACTGAACTTGCTTCATGTCAACTCAGAGATCATTGGAATATCGGAAGCAGCGTCCAGTTGAAGCAGGACAGAAGCACCGTTTATCACAATCGTAATATACTTCCGCCGTGACTAATATCTCGGGCTACTGATTACAAACACCACGTCTGAAACGTAACTTTGAAAACTTGGTTTTGCCGAAGTTTCGTGACAGTATTCCAGAAACTCTCAGCAGACATCTGATTTGCTTAAGTCCCATATACCCACAACGCTTGCAAATATATTGCCTGAATCCACAAAATCGAGCGAAATGCCACTGACCACAGTGCAAACAAGCACTAGGCGAGCGGCCTCGGCATGCGAAGTCGGAGAGACGTACTGAATTGTGCGATGGCCTGGGTTGTGTAGGAATAATGTGAACATGCACCACACAAGACTCGGTGTACCGTTCTATTATATCTGTGTCATGCATCAGTGCCAACATACTTTCCGATTCCTGTACAAGCATCAGTAGGGAGACTACTGGATAAGACCCCAACCAAAATAATCAACGCACTCAAATCTCCGCATTTTTAGAGAAGGTAATCCGCAAAGAAGCTAAGCTGCATAAGTCACAAAATCACCCTCCTTGTGTTTAAAAACTTTGAACAATGAACAATGAATTTATACGGGTTAAGAAGCGTTGCTTTACAAGTCCCGTTGGATAGTTGGTGGGGATATCAACGTAACAATAATGATAATAACGATAGTAACATAGTTAATACTTAAAATTTGAAAATAAGGACTTATCGCTTGCTTCGCTGTAGTCCTGCGATCCTCTTAGATTCGCAGCACCCACAGTTAACAACAAATAATTCCATGGTAAACTCCAGTAGTAGGATGGAGACGTAGTGTTAAGTAACAAAGTGTAAGTGGATGAGTGCATCGTCCAACCGTCTTTTAAATACTGTTAGTGTCGGTGCAGAGACGACCGATTCTGGGAGAGCATTCCACGGGTGACAGACACGAATGGAAAAGAAATTTCTGCGGCACTCCAGACGACTGTATTTTTCTGCGAGTTTTAATGAGTGGCCCCTCAGGTTTGTATTGCTGCTGAGTTGCAGTAAAGGGCGGCACACATGATGTGGGTCTCGCAGAATCAAGTATGCCATAATCAGGTCGCCTCGTAGTCTGCGATAGCTTCCACTGAACAATCTCCTGGTAGGAAAGATTGCGCATTCCAATTACGTTCTTAGATGCCCGGCGTTGTGGCTGCTCCAGTGAATTAAGGTCGTGTTTCAGCCATGGATGCCAGGCTTGAATTGCATATTCGACATGGGGGCGAACATACGCACTGAGCATTTGTCGAAATATGGAGCTGTTTATTTGTCCAAATGCCCGCCTCAACAGCCCGACGTGTTGGTTCCCGGTCTTCGAGGCCTTCTCGGATTGCCTGGAGCAACCCAAGTCATCTTGAACCAGGACACCCAAGTCACGTTCGACAGTTGATTGTTGCAGTGCATCTGTTCCGAGTCGGTATGAGTAGCTGCTCTGATGGCGGATAGAAAGCACCTTGCATTTACTGACGTTGAAATGCAATAAGTTTTGGGTCGACCATTGATACACTGTATCTAAGTCACTCTGAAGCAGATGATGGTCGACGTTCGCCTGGATTCTGCGCCAGATCTAGATATCGTCGGCAAACATTAGGAAGTTTGAAACGATTCCTTGTGCAAGGTCATTAATGAACACCAAAAACAAACGTGGACCTAGAACTGAGCCTTGCGGCACTCCACACTCAACTTGTATGGGGTCCGATAAAGAGCTCCGAACTCTGACCACTAATTGCCGTTGAAGTAGAAAGTTGGCGATCCAGCTTAAAAGAGGGTCTCCGATCCCGTAATGCTGCAGCTTGGATAGTGGAATCCGATGGTCTAGACCAGTGGTTCCCAACCTTTTAGACGCCGTTACCCACAAAGGGGGTTGCCCACCAGACTTTTACCCCCAAACTTTCGAAAGACTACTACGTAATAACTATTGCACATTTCGCTCTAAAGTTCAAAAACAATCTCATATGTAGTTTCACGTGCTCATGCAATTGAAGGGAACACCCCTTCTCACTACATAATTATCCGACTTAAGTACGAGAAGTGATCGGTATCCGGAATCTCCCTCGACAAATAAACGAAAGAAAACAGTACTTTTTATTCAAAATTCTATGCAAACAAGAGGCGACAAACATCAATTAGACGGTTGGTATTGTTTGGTGGTAACAATTTCTGGTATATGTGGTGCAGTTTTGGCCAATGCATATCGCAAGTCGTGCTCCGAGTTCATTCGATTCCTTGATTTTGTTTTCATTACCATCATTGTTTCGTTCGAAGTGCTCTTTCAATTTACTAGGTTTCGTACTCTCCGTCGTGAGCACTTTGCTTCACAAAACACATTGCGGTTTCTCAGCCTTTTTATCACCGAAGTTAGTGAAGCCCCGCAGCAGAAATGCTTCTTTGTAGGACCGCTTATTTCTGGAAGACGTATTCCCTGCAAACAATTAAGTAGGTAGATGTTGTAGATATATATCATTTATAGAAATTATTCTCGTTATTCCATGCTGGTGACATTATCGCAAACGTTCGCAGACAAATATATTTTTGTCGGCAGCAAATCCACTGAATGAAAGTGCTCACCTGCCATGACTTCTCGTCAAAAGCAACTGCTCATGAAAGTGATCAACATAACACTTAATGGTCACTGGCGTCCAATCTGCTGATTCTAAATTGGTTGTGCCCCCAATGGTATCGTTTCTCTGCCCTTTCAAACGCCTACCGTTATCCCGATTCCGGCCCTCTCCTGATCCCATCGTGTCTGATTCCTAATCAAATATGAACATGTGTTTCATTCATCTCTTCCACGTTATTCCTCGACATTTTCCCGACACCATTCTGTATCCATACCTTGTGAACACTAATCAAACTTTCTCGCCGTTCCTACAGTCAAAAATTCACCTGCGAACATAACTGGAACCTTGACCAGTGCTGAAACATAGTTTGCGATCCACACCGTTATTCGACCCGGTGAACGACTGGCCTATTCGAAAACACGGCAGCAGTTGTGGCAGTCGACAAAGGAGCGTTGCCGTAGTAGCTGCATTGAATGATGGCTAAATAAAAATGCTGAGCTAGTTGCGATGTGTGATTTTGTTATTAAGCTTATTTCGTGACTGATTTGTGACCAGATCCAGTCATCGGTATTTACCCATCGGAAAATGCCATTATACACCCTTGGGGCAATTACCCCCAGGTTGCGGAACCCTGGTCTAGACGATCGAAAGCCGTGGAAAAATCCAGGTAGATCACATCAACATCTTCTCCAGCGTCAGCTGCCTCGGTCCAACTACTGCGTGCAATTAGTAAATTAGTTGTACATGACCGCTGTCGACGGAAACCGTGCTGCGCAGGAGTGATGAGGTTACAGCTTTCCAGATAGCACACCAGTGCATCGGCAACTATGGATTCCATGACCTTGGAGAGTATAGGAAGAAGGGTTACTGGGCGGTAGTTGGAGGGATCGGTTCTGCTCCCACTTTTGTGAATCGGGCTTAATATTCCAAGCTTTCACATGGCTGGAACTTGGTTCTGGTCTAAGCAGTGCTTAAAAAACTGAGCTAAATATCCTGCCAGTTGGTTTGCTGCTGCTGCCAATGCCTCTGGACGAATGATGTCGACACCCGGCGAGCTGTGTTTGCGTATAGAAGTCAACTTTTGCAATACAGCCTCTGCGGTAAAATTGATGTGGGTTAATCCTGTTGAGCAGAATACAAAGCTTGGTAGATCGCTTGATGACAAGAGCCTTTGAAACGTGGGGGCGTATTGCATCTGCAGCGCGTTTGTAGCTTCCATAGACTTTATTGTTGGGCCATCAGCCGTCTTGAGTGGAGAAAATCCTTGCCTCACATTTCGTAGGTTATTAACGTGCTTGTACAGCAGCTTGTGGTTAGCACTGAAGGATTTTGCGATGTTCTGCTGATAGGCGGCTTTGTCTTCTCTTAACAGTTGAGTGCAGTGGTTACGTTGGGCTACGTAGTTGTCCCAAGTTTCTGGTGCTGGAGCTTCTCTGTACACTCGCCATGCTGCGTTGCGTACTGTCATCCATTTTCGGGTTCTGCTCCTAACGAAAGAAACGGATTTGCACTTATTGCAAGCTTTTATCTCTGAAGCCTGTGCAATCAGCTGACTGAATGTGTTGAGGAGCTCGAGCCAGGCGACTTCCGGGGGTTCTTCTTCGAGGAACGACCATGTTGTAGCGCTGACTAGCTGGGCGAGTCGGTCGTACCTTGTGATGGTTCGCACAGTCTCATTGTTATCATTCCGATATTCTGCGTAGCAGACGAAGTTGAAACTGATGACTGCGTGATCGCTGCGACCTAACGGGAAGTCTAAAACCAACGCATCAATCATATGCTCCTCGTTGGTAAGCACAAGATCCAGCACAGATGGCCTGTTACCAGTTCTGAACCGAGTGGGCAAAGTGATGTGATTGTAAAGTGGAACAATAGTTACTAGATCTTGTAGGTCGGTTTTGAATTGTTCTCCGATCGTGGCAGGGGCTTCTAAACAATGTACGTTGAAATCACCCATGATAAGAATGTGAGAGTATTTTTGTTGTAAAATGCACGTTGAAGCAGCCATTAGGTGGTAGTCGGTTTCGGGTGTTTAGTTAGGGGCGCGGTACACCAAGATAATAAGGCAAGCGTCCTGCCTTTTAACTGCAACCGGCACCAAAGAGAGTCGGGGAACTGCGAATTTGAATCCTCCACAGCTTCGCACTGTAAGTCGTTTCGGTAATACAGGATTACCCCTCCTCCTTTTGTGAGCCTATCGTTCCGGATCACCGACATGCCGGGTAGCGACACTTCAGCGTCCGTCATTCCCGTGTGCAACCATGTCTCGGTGATACCAATGACATCATACGAACCGGAAGCTTGGCGATCTTTCAGTTCAGCCAGTTTGTTAGAAAGTCCCAAAAGAACCCGTGGCGTTGCGCCTCGTTATCACTGTCAGTGATTAATGGGTGGAATCGAAGCCTACCGTGAACTTAGCATCTCTTCGGATTCGACTGAAGGGCATTCGTTGTGCAGTTGAGCGTCAACAACATAACACGCAACATACATGTTCGGATCAATGAACAATAAAAAAAGGACAATAAATTTATACGGGTTAAGAAGCGTTGCTTTACAAGCCCCGTTGGATAGTTGGTGGGGATATCAACGTAACAATTATGATGTAAGGGATAGTAATATAATTAATACTTTAAACACCAAAATAAGGACTTATCGTTTGCTTCGCCGCAGTCCTACGATCCACTTAGATTCACAACACCCACAGTTAACAACAAATAATTCCAGGGTAAACTCCAGTAGTAGGATGGAGACGTAGTGTTAAGTAACAAAGTGTAAGTGGATGAGTGCATCGTCCAACCGTCTTTTAAATACTGTTAGTGTCGGTGCAGATACGACCGATTCTGGGAGAGCATTCCACGGGTGACAGACACGGATGGAAAAGAAATTTCTGCGGCACTCCAGACGACTGTATTTTTCTTCAAGTTTTAATGAGTGGCCCCTCGGGTTTGCATTGCTGCTGAGTTGCAGTAAAGGGCGGCACACATGATGTGGGTCTCGCAGAATCAAATATGCTATAATCAGGTTGCCTCGTAGTCTGCGATAGCTTCCACTGAACAATCCCAGTCGTTGCAGCCTCTCCTGGTAGGAAAGATTGCGCATTCCAATTACGTTCTTAGATGCCCGGCGTTGTGGCTGCTCCAGTGCATTAAGGTCGTGTTTCAGCCATGGATGTCAGGCTTGAATTGCATATTCGACATGGGGGCGAACATACGCACTGAGCATTTGTCGAAATATGGAGCTGTTTATTCGTTCAAATGCCCGCCTCAACAGCCCGACGTGTGGGTTCCCGGTCTTCGAGGCCTTCTCGGATTGCCTGGAGCAACCCAAGTCATGTTGAACCAGGACACCCAAGTCACGTTCGACAGTTGATTGTTGCAGTGCATCTGTTCCGAGTCGGTATGAGTAGCTGCTTTGATGTCGCATAGAAAGCACCTCACATTTACTGACGTTGAAATGCAATAAGTTTTGGGTCGAACATTGATACACTGTATCTAAGTCACCTTGGAGCGAATGTTGGTCGGCGTTCGCACGGATCCTACGCCAGATCTTGATATCGTCGGCAAACATTAGGACGTTTGAAGCGATTCCATGTGCAAGGTCATTAATGAACACCAAAAACAAACGTGGTCCCAGAACCGAGCCTTGCGACACACCACACTCGACTTGTATGGGGTCCGATAAAGAGCTCCGAATGCTGACCATTATTTGCCATTGAAATAGAAAGTTGGCGATCCAGCTTAAAAGAGGGTCGCCGATCCCGTAATGCTGCAGCTTGGATAGTAGGATCCGATGGTCTAGACCAGTGGTTCCCAACCTTTTAGACGCCGTTACCCACAAAGGGGGTTGCCCACCAGACTTTTACCCCCAAACTTTCGAAAGACTACTACGTAGTAACTATTGCACATTTCGCTCTAAAGTTCAAAAACAAGTCTCATTTGTAGTTTCACGTGCTCATGCAATCGAAGGGAACACCCCTTCTCACTACATAATTATCCGACTTAAGTGCGAGAAGTGATCGGTATCCGGAATCTCCCTCGACAAATAAACGAAAGAAAACAGTACTTTTTATTCAAAATTCTATGCAAACAAGAGGCGACAAACATCAATTAGACGGTTGGTATTGTTTGGTGGTAACAATTTCTGGTATATGTGGTGCAGTTTTGGCCAATGCATATCGCAAGTCGTGCTCCGAGTTCATTCGATTCCTTGATTTTGTTTTCATTGAATGATGGCATTGAATGATGGCTAAATAAAAATGCTGAGCTAGTTGCGATGTGTGATTTTGTTATTAAGCTTATTTCGTGACTGATTTGTGACCAGATCCAGTCATCGGTATTTACCCATCGGAAAATGCCATTATACACCCTTGGGGCAATTACCCCCAGGTTGCGGAACCCTGGTCTAGACGATCAAAAGCCTTGGAAAAATCCAGGTAGATCACATCAACATTTTTCCAGCGTCAGCTGCCTCGGTCCAACTACTGCGTGCAATGAGTAAATTAGTTGTACATGACCGCTGTCGACGGAAACCGTGCTGCGCAGGAGTGATGAGGTTGCAGCTTTCCAGATAACGCACCAGTGCATCGGCAACTATGGATTCCATGACCTTGGAGAGTATAGGAAGAAGGGTTACTGGGCGGTAGTTGGAGGGATCAGTTCTGCTTCCACCTTTGTGAATCGGGCTTATTATTCCAAACTTCCACATGGCCGGAACTTGGTTCTGGTCTAAGCAGTGCAGAAAAAACTGAGCTAAATGTCCTGCCAGTTGGTTTGCTGCTACTCCCAATGCCTCTGGACGAATGGTGTCGACACCCGGCGAGCTGTGTTTGCGTGGAGACGTCAGCTTTTGCAATACAGCCTCTCCGGTAAAACTGATGTGGGTTAGTCCTGGTGAGCAGAATACAAAGCTTGGTAGATCGCTTGGTGGCAAGACCCTTTGAAACGTGGGGGCGTATTGCATCTGCAGCGCGTTTGCAGCTTCCATAGATGTTCTTGTTGGGCCCTCAGCCGTCTTGAGTGGAGCAAATCCTTGCCTCACCTTTCGTAGGCTATTAACGTGCTTGTACAGCAGTTTGTGGTAAACACTGAAGGTTTTTGCGATGTTCTGCTGATAGGCGGCTTTGTCTTCTCTTAACAGTTGAGTGCAGTGGTTACGTTGGGCTACGTAGTTGTCCCAAGTTTCTGGTGCTGGAGCTTCTCTGTACACTCGCCATGCTGCGTTGCGTACTGTCATCCATTTTCGGGTTCTGCTCCTAACGAAAGAAACGGATTCGCACTTATTGCAAGCTTTTATCTCTGAAGCCTGTGCAATCAGCTGACTGAATGTGTTGACGAACTCGAGCCAGGCGACTTCCGGGGGTTCTTCTTCGAGGAAAGACCATGTTGTGGCGCTGACTAGCTGGGCGAGTCGGTCGTACATTGTGATGGTTCGCACAGTATCATCGTTATCATTCCGATATTCTGCATAGCAGACGAAGTTGAAACTGTTGAGTGCGTGATCACTGCGACCCAACGGGCAGTCTAAAACCAACGCATCAATCATATGCTCCTCGTTGGTGAGCACAAGATCCAACACAGATGGCCTGTTACCAGTTCTGAACCGAGTGGGCAAAGTGATGTAGTTGTAAAGAGGAACAGTATTTACGATCTTGTAGATCTGCCTTGAATTGCTCTCGATCGTGGCAAGGGCTTCTAAACAATGTACGTTCAAATCACCCATGATAAGAATGTGAGTGTACTTTTGTTGTAAACTGCATCTTAAAGCAGCCATTAGGTGGTAGTCGGTTTCGGGTGTTTAGTTAGGGGCGCGATACACCAAAGCAATAAGGCAAGCGTCCCTGCCTTTTAACTGCAATCGGCACCAAATAGAGTCAGGGAACTGCGAATCTGAATCCTCCACGGCTTCGCACTGTAAGTCGTTTCGGTAATACAGGATTACCCCTCCTCCGTTTGTGAGCCTGTCGTTCCGGATCAGAGACATGCCGGGTAGCGACACTTCAGCGTCCGTCATTCCCGTGTGCAACCATGTCTCGGTGATACCAATGACATCATACGAGCCGGAAGCTTGGCGATCTTTCAGTTCAGCCAGTTTGTTAGAAAGTCCCTGAGCATTTGTATACAAGCAGGCCAGTTTCTCGGTCTCTAGGAGACCGCAGAGAGGTGAAGCTGTCAAGTGAGGGAGAATGCCGACCGATGGGGGGTCGGCAGTTATTCGTTTTTTGATGGGTCAATGATACCTCGTTTGCAACTTGATTCGGCCAAGGTGCGTCCCAACTTTCGTTTAGACCTACTTCAGAGTCAATTAAAGCAGCAGTCAAGTTACACTTCTGTACATTCCTCAGCATGCTTGCTGCTTCAGTTGCTCTAATACTCGAGCTGTGCGAATTGTTTGCGACCTTTAACCGAATTTCGGAAGGAAGATGTTTCCGATTTCTCCGCCATCGATCCAAAACATCCTTTGCTTGTTGCTCTGACTGAACCACAAGTTTTAGGATTCTAGGGCCGCATCCTCTATACTTTGGTAAGAGAGGTATCCTGGTGAGCGATAGTGCCACAACATCATCCAAAGAAAGTGTTTCACGAATGAACCGCCACTGTTCTAAATCGTGCTTTCCGGTCTCTTGAACATGGTTAGAAGGATGTTCTGGCACGCCATGTATGAAGATTGTGTTTAGGCGGTCTTGCTTGCTGTGCCCCTCTTCGGTGTTTCGTTTTGCTTGTCGCGCGCTCCAAGGGACATCAGGATAGATACGTATCCCACAGGATTCGTGTTTTAGCGCGCTTGCGGAGAGCAAAACGTTTTCCACGTCGGTGGAGGATTCTAGAGTTACTCGAATAAGTCTGGGTTCACCATAGTGTGGCGAGTTCGGATGACAAGTAATTCGTAACAAGTTTATGGGCTTGGATTTGATACTCATCTGCATACACAATGAGTTCCATTGGTCTTGGTCGTCTGATAACTTATCCCGCAATGTGATGACGGTAGATTCAGGGACATTTGAAATCATCGGGACCGTAAACGGAAAAGTGAATATTTATGGCCGAAAATTCTGGTCAAGTATTTCACATTTTCCTCCAATGATATGTCGTGTGAGCTCTTCGGTAGAATGTAATTAGAATACTTTTCACAGTGTTGTGAACCTGAGCTGCATCGCCTAGCTCACGCACACTAATTTTTAACAAGTCTTCAAAGTGGCGAAACCATGCTTCGAAAGTGAGGTCATTGTCTGGCTGTTAATGAGACTCTGCCATAATATGCGCCAGATTTCAAGGCGGTGGAAACCGTTGGGTCTGTGGATGCTGACTGTAATGACATCCTTGTTGTCAGCGTTTCAAGTAAGCGTGGCTGTGACGCCTCAAACTGTACATGCGGTCTGGACAGTATTTCTTAAAGAAATACCAAAAGGACCGCCATGGTTTGCTAACTAGAATCCCGTCGTCCGTCTAGTAAAACGTCGCATTGCTAACACAACCCGCACCAAAGGAATAGCGAGAATACAATACGCTGAGCTGTCTTGAAACACTGGAATGCGTAACTAAACGCATCATACAATGATCATTAGGTCAATCAGCCAACTACGTAAAAGGACATAGGCACGAATGCTAAACAGTCTAACTGTGAACGACTAACATGCGTGAATGCGCCTAACAGTGCGTTATCACAAATCAGAGGACAGCCGTCAGCCTGAT
>CALYDF020001094.1:0-15846 GCA_944474145.2 Dicrocoelium dendriticum | reverse complement strand
TGGCTGCCCAACAGTAACGTTCCATTGTTCCATGCAGATAAAACAATGCCTCATCTGTAAAAATAACAAAACAAATATCCCCGTGATCCAGAAACTAGCAGCAAAATTCATGCCGCTTCTCCGGATCTCATGGGTTCAAAACCTGCACTTGAAGTGCACGGAATCTCCGAAATGTTCGTTCCAGTAATATCCGGTTTACCGCATATCGGGTCGTGCCACAGTGCTGTGCGATCCGACGGGTGCCGAGATCGGGACTTTTTGACACTGCACTGACTACAGCGCAAACTTAAAAGTCGTCCGTAGTGATGCAAGGCGGTCCGGTTCTCTTCATGTTACACACACACCCAGTTTGCTCAAACTTCTTCACTAGTTTAAACACATACCGGGCGGTGACGAGACGCATTCCTGCGTTCATTGCGTTGTATTTTCTTGAAGCTGATGCGGCGTTTAAACCACATTCACCATACAGCCGAATAATCAACGCTCACTGTGTAACAGGAACGTTACGTGATCCTGACTGCATTGTCTGCTCTTGCTCAATTACCTATGATTCAATACTATTGACAAGAGTTGCGATGCCTAACCTCGTCCTCAGCTGAGCTGCCATCACGTGCGCACATTCACGTGACAGTTTTGTTTGCTTAGGCGGAATTGGCTGCGTAGCCAGCGATACACACGAGATAACCATCGATCGCTCCAACGCCTACGGTTGGCCATGACCTTCAGCACTCAGCGCGAAGTTAGCTGACAGCTAGCGAGCGCTGGAAACACGTTGTGGCTGTCTGTAGTCATTTCGCTCGATAATCAAAAGTCTCATGTCGGTGTATCTTTAGAGGTTAGGCTTTTCTCAGCTGAGCCCTGCACTAACTCGCTCGTCTGTCAAGAATTCCATACGCCGCACCACTAAAGTGAGAGAGAAAGTCATGTCTCTGCATGCGCAGTAGCATGTAGCGGATTTCGCTAAACATTGGATGGCTATTGGATATTGGGGACGAAAAATGTAAATGACCGGCGTTCACCATAAGGGAGCCACGGTAGGTAAATGAGCGCTAATCGGTCTTCTTCAATCAGAGTAACTGTACAGGGTTTTCTTTTTAAAACATATGTTTGTGGGTGTTTTTCTGATTGGCGGCTTATTCTTCTTTTTCGTTTGGTTTTTTTTCTTTTGTTGGTCTGCTTTTTTCCCAAGTATTCTTGTGCCGAATTTTCTTTGTGCGCTCAACATCCTGCGTTGTGTACCGTCATCGTTAGCTGTTCGTTCCTTCGGCTGAATTTATGCTTGATTCCCAATCAAACCCGAAATCTCAGGCCCCCACATGACAGAGAGAAAACCGGATCGGACGAGCGGAGCAAGAGGGATCTACTAGCGAATCACAATGTTCATTATAGAGTGCAATGGAAACTTCGTGAATCGTGTTTAACGCAAACGTGGAAAGCTCTTGAAATGTCAAGTTACAACCAATTAAGGAACGCCGCCCTCGCGTTAATTTGCCGCTTTTCGCGGTTGGCTCTATGTTCGCCCCAATCATGGCGGAAGAATTTGGATCGCCTGCCGCGTTGATGGGGTCCTGTCTTGTTCACATCGCGTTTTTCTTCCTAACACCTTGCCCCTTTGAGTTGTGTTGTACGATTTCAACTTGGGGTTGACTTACATGGGTCACACCATTTTGAGTCGCCACTTCGGCCTCTGTGCTTCCAGATTACGTGGCGAATTTTAGTTCCTGTTTCGTGGCATGTTAGGGAGTCTTCGCTTCAGCCGTGTCGACCAGTATGTCCAGAGCTAACTGCGCTGCTGGCACTTGTTGTCGCAGTTGTTCGCCTGTCCCTGCCTCTAGCAGCTGATTGGCATGTCTTACCCAAATTGACGTCCCTACCTGGATACCGTAGATCACCTTTCCACGTTTGTTTAGCATACGGCACATAGCCCATTTAGGATAGTAAATGCGATAATCTCTCGCCAAAACTTGTTGATCAACATTAAAGCTTCGTTTCCGAGCACCCTGTCGGATATTGAATTCTCGCTCTATCTGATACCTGCGGGACCGTAACTGATCCTTCCTAGCTCTGAGGGCATTAGGCGGAACACGGATTTTTCCTTGAAACAAAATTTCAGCCGGAGATATTGCGTTCGATGTCTGCGGATTCGGAGTTGTGCGGTACGTCAGAAGAAATGTGTCAAGAATCTCCTCCAAGGTACCTTACCGCTTCATTTTTAGCAAAGCTCTTTTGAGGGTATCTACAAATCGTTCCACTTGCCCTTCGTTTGTAGGTAGAAAGGTGGAGACCGAACATGGACGATCGCGTTTCTGCGACAGAAGCCAACAAATTCAGATGAGATGAATTGTGTACCATTGTCCGAAACCAACGTGTGGGGAACACCAAAATGAAAAAATTCTGTCGGCGAGCGGAGACAGTGGCTGCTGCGGTGGTTCTCTCCATTTTAACCACCTCCGGCCATTTGCTGTGGGCATCGACAACGATAAGAAAATGATGACCGCCAATTGGACCTGCGAAGTCGAAGTGTATCCTTGACCATGGTTCCGTAAGTACTGGTCAGGAATGCAATTTTGTCTTCCTTGGCTGTTTAGATGCATTGGCACATCGGGGACAAATCTTCGTAAAATTCTCGATCTGGGAATCTCTATAGGGCCAATGCACATAGCTTCGTACCAGCGACTTCATGCGATTCATTCCTGGGTGGCGAGTAAGAAACTATCGGAGGACTCTCTCTTGAAGGATGAGAGCAAGGACGATGCGATCTGGGAACAGCAGTCAATTGCTGACTACCTATAGTGCTTCCTTTCGTTGATGGGGTTGTTGAAGCTCCGGCGTTATAACTCTCTTAGGCCAGTCATTGAGGTGGAAATGGATCACTTGTTGTAAGGTAGCTTCATGATGGGTCGCTTCCTGCACCATTTCGAACGTTAATGATAAGATGCCGAAAATGTCAGGCACAACTTGATGTACTTGGTGTACTACGGAGCTTTGATCGAAGTCCTCGGGTTCTTTATGCTGTGTACCTATTAAACGAGATAACGCATCTGCTTGACCAATGTAGTGTGTAGCTTGCTGTTTGACGACGAAATCGTATCTAAGTAGAACAGTTGCCCAGCGTTGGAGACGACTGGCCCTGCAAACTAGAATGCCTTTCTTTAATCCAAAGGTTGGGACCAAGGGTTTGTGGCCGGTGAACAGTGGGAATTTTCGTCTATAGAGCATTTTGTGAAATCGCTTGACTGCAAACATTACAGTCAAAGCTTCTTTCTCGATCTGTCCATAGTCGCGTTCCGCTGGGATGGGTGATCTGGCTGCATGTGCCACAGCTTTATCAGGACCGTTAGGGAAAATGTGGGATATGCCTGCTCCAATTCCGTAGTCTGACGCGTCAGCAGCAATTATGATCTCCAGCTCCGGAGTGAAATGCATTAGCAATAGGTCAGAACAGAATATAGACTTGACATTATCAAACGCGGCTTGACATTCAGGAGACCACACAAATTTGCGATCCTTTACCAGAAGTTCATTGAGCGGTCCTTCTTAAGCGATGCATTTCGGGCACAAAAGAGCTGTAATCACTGATCAACCCGAAGAATGATCTGAGCTTCGCGACATTGTCAGAGGGAGGCATCGGATTTATAGCATTTATGTTGGAAGGATCCGGACGACGGCCATCCTTGTCAATGAAAAAGCCAAGATACTTTACACACCTCATGTCGGTGTTGCAATTTTCTGCTTTCAAGTAAAAACCGTAGTCCTTAACGCAGTGGAGAACTGTTTCCAGTCTTTCCATTAGCTCTCGAAATGTAGAACCATTGATTATGACATCCAAGTAAGCTTCGACTCCTGATAACTCAGCTAACATCGTATCCATAATTTGTTGAAAAATCGCGGTAGCTGATTTGATGCCAAACGGAAACGGTTGAAGTGGTAAAGAACTTGGTGCGTATTGATGGCCAATAACTCCTTTGAAGCATCGTCGACTTCAGTTTGAAGATAAGCATCTGATAAATATAGCTTTGAAAAGTAAGCGCCACTAATGAGCTTAGCAAATAAATCTTCTGGGACTGGCAAAGGATACTGGTGCATTTTCAAAGCAGCATTCAACACCGTAGAGTAGACAGCACATATACGAACGGTTCCATTGGTCATGTTGACGACAACAATAGGTGTTGCCCACGCTGAATAGTTCACAGGTTGGATGACGACGGTCTGCTCCAAACGATCAGGTTCCGCATCAACAATCGGAAGCGCAGCGTACGGTACCGGTCTTTTGGGTCGGAATACGGGTTTGGCACCGTCTTTGAGAATAAGGTTTGCTTTGGTCTTTGTGCGTTTTCCAAAGTCGTTGCAAACCACAGACGGGAATTCCCTTTGTAGATGCTCGATCAGGTAGTTGTTTTGTTCGTCACCTTCCGAAGAGGGCTTCGTATATCCGAGCCGGAGGGCATTGCAGACTTGTCTCATGGAAATGTCAAACAGGTGGAGCTTCTGGATCTAGTCGAGTCCAAGAAGATTTAAATGTGACGGGCCCGTAATGTACACGACACCGTTTGCCCGAGCAGCGCCAAAAACCATTTCACACTGCAGCTCACCAACGAGATTAACTTGACCTCCTAAAGCGTTAAGTGCAACATATGTCGTTCGGCTGATTGACGGAGAATCAATATACTGCCAAGTTTTTGCTGGAGATAATTGTGATGTCCGAGGCTGTATCTAACTGAAGACGCACTTGTTGCCCGTTCAGGTGAACTCTGATGTATTTGCTGCGAACCAAATGTTCATCAGAATAGGTCGCTTGAACCGTACTATAGCTGTCAAATCTTTCGGGAGCAGTTGAATTCGGTCGCGTATGTCTAGCACGCTTGAACTGCAATCTGGATCGGCAGTGCGTTTCCTTATGGCCCCGTTTAAGACACTTGTAACAATCATGTTTCAGGAATGGGCACACTCGAACAAAATGGCACCCACCACATCTGCAACAGGCAGTAGGGGGTTTGGGAATCTCTCTGGGCTTTTTATGGCCTGTTTCACCTGGAAGCGGGTTCTTTGAGTTGGTTTTTAATACACAAAGACTTAGGATTGATTGTCGCTTCTCCAGCATAATCACGTCATGCTTGAGGTTCAGCAATCGTTAGCGTTCAGTGGTTATGGTCTTTAGAGTCATTTGCTAGTCTTGTTCAAGTTTACTCAGCAGTCTGGTGCGAATCTCTGTATTTCTTGGGGAATGTAGGCCACAGATAAAAATCAGACCTTTGAACTTCTCTGCCGTAATGGATTTGATGTCGAAAGTTTCGCACTCGCGATTGACGATGCTAGTGTAAGTGACGTAGTCATCAGCGTCCATCTCGGTGATCTTCAGACATTGATATCGCGTGTTGAAGACGGATGACTGCTGTCCAAATATTTGGCCTAAGCACTTGACAGTCTCCTCAAAAGTGCAGTCTCCAGCGTTCCTAGGAAAATAAAGTTGACATACCTGGAGTGCTCTGCTGTTCCAAGTTTCCTTAACAGCAATCAGACTTTCCAATCATCATTATGGTCTCCAAGGTCAACGCGGAACACATATTCATAACGCTTGAACCAAGATTCAAATGTGAGGCCAACATCAGGTTCATACGAAAATTAGGTAATGCTGTTGTTGATGGCGTCTACCGATGCGGACGTCCTGATGGTTGTACACAGTGAACTGTCTGGATTGAGAGTTGACGCGTAAGAGCTTCGATTAGCCTGAGTTGGGATGCCTCAAACTGTACTTGTTGCTGCAGCAGAATGGCCTTGAGCACGTCAGCTGATATGGACATCCTGATTAGGGTCCAACGTGTCACCATCTGAAGTTTGAAACAATTAGATCCCTTTAGTTATTTGAATAGTGCCGTAAGAAGACGAACACTGGCAGATATCAACCTTTCGTATTGTCCCTTCAGTTCCAACTCAATAAAATGAAAATATATAAGACGCCAGGTAGGGTGAGACCCGGACAAGTTAGAACAGGGTGGAAGGGCAGGCGTGACACCCCTACGCCCAGGGCAGCCGTAGGCTTATGAACAGCTCTTTCTGCCAGCTGAAGTGTTCGTCCCTCGCCTGAATGGACGCTTGATTCCCAATCAAACCCGAAGTCGCTGGCCCCCACAGGACAGAGAGAAGACCGGATTGGACGAGCAGAGCAACAGGGATCTACTAGCGAATCACAAAGTTCATTATAAAGGTGAAATGGAAAGTTCGTGAATGGTATTTAAAGCGAACGTGAAAAGTTCTGGTAAGGTCAAGTTACAACCAATAAATGAACGCCGCCCTCGTGTTAATTGGCCACTTTTCCTGGTTGGCTCTATATTCGCCGTAATCAGGGCGGATGATTTCGGATCGCCTGCCGCGTTGATGGGGTCCTGACTTGTTCGCATCGCGTATTTCTTCTTAGCACATCCATTTTCGAGTTCCGCTCCAAACGAAAGACACTGAATTACACTTATTGCAAACTTTTATCTCTGAGGCCTCTGCAATCAGCTGACTAACATTGTCGACGAACTCGAGCCAGGCGACTTCCGAGGGGCTTTTTCTTCAAGGAACTACCAAGTTGTGACGTTCAGGAGCTGAGATAATCGATCGTAGCTTGCAATGCGTCGCACAGTCTCATCGTTCTCATTCATATATTCTGCAAAGCAGACGAGGTTGAAAATGATCACGGCGTAATCATTGCGACCCAACGAGCAGTCTAAAACCAACACATCAAGCATATGCTCTTCGTTGGTAAGCACAAGATTCAGCACAAATTGCCTGTTACCTGTTTTGAACCGAGTGGGCAAAGTGAGGTGATCGCAAAGAGGAACAGTGGTTACTTGATCTTGTAAATCGGCTTTGAATTGTTCTCCGATCGCGGCGGGCATTTCAAAACAATGTACGTTGAAATCACCCATGATAATAATGTGAGTGTACTTTGGTTGTAAACTGCATCTTAAAGCGGCCGTTAGGTGGTAATCGTTTCCGGGAGTGGCGTTAGGGTTGCAGTAAGTACCAAGACAATAAGGCAAGCTTCCCTACCTTTTAACTGTAACCGGTACCAAAGAGAGTCGGGGAATTGCGAGTCTGAATCCTCCAAGACTTCGCGCTGTAAGTCGTTTCGGTAATACAGGATTACCCCTTCTCCTTTTGTGAGCCTGTCGTTTCGGATCAGCGACATGCCCGGTAGCGAAACTTCAGCGTCCATCATTCCCGTGTGCAATCATGTCTCGGTGATACCAATGACATCATACGAGCCAGAATCTTGGCGATCTTTCAGTTTGGCCAGTTTATTAGAAAGACCCTGAGCATTCTTATACAAGCAGGCCAGTTTCTCGGTCTCTAGGAGCCCACAGAGGGGTGAAGCGACCACGTGTGGGAGAATGCCAACCGATGGGAGGTCGGCAGTTACTCGTTTATCTGATGGGATAATGATACCACATTTGCAACTAGATTCGCCCAAGTGCGTCCCAAGCTTCGTTTAGACCTACGGCGGAGTCAATTAAAGCGGCGGTCAAGTTACGCTTCTGTACATTGGTCGGTATGCTTGCTCCTTCAGATGCTTTGATATTTGAGCTGTGCAAAGTTTTTGCGACGATTCACCGAATTTCGGAAGGAAGATGTTTCCGATTTCTCCGCCATCGATCTGAAGCATCCTTTGCTTGTTGCTATGACTGAACCACAACTTTTAGGATTCTAGAGCCGCATCCTCTATAATTTGGTGAGAGCGGTATCCTGCTGAGCAATAGTGTCAGCATATGGTCCAAAAAGTTATTTCACGAATGTACCGCCACAGTTATAAACCGTGCTTTCCGATCACTTGAACATCGTTAGAAGGATGTCCTGGCACGCCATTTAGGAAGATTGTGTTTAGGCGGTCTTGCTTGCTGTTCCCCCCTCGGTGTTTCTTGTTAGTTGTCGCGCGCTCCAAGAGACATCAGGATAGATACGTACTCCACAGAATCCGTGTTTTATCGCTTGCAGAGAGGAAAATGTTTTCTACCCTCTTTCGTTTAATGCAGCTGAGCGACTTAGATATTGACTTCTCTATGCTTTGCGCGTTCATCTGGCGCGGATAATCCCGTTTCATACATGAGGATCATGGCGTTATATTAATCTGGCCTTATTTCTCTAATATCCCGATATCTTCTGTGGTACTACGTCATGCAACCAGAGTGAACATGTTCGATAACCGCATATTATACATCACGCAAACCTTATGCAGCGGATATACCAGTTTTACCTAGGTTACGTGTATATGCGCAGCGCACAGCTTTTGATTTTACGTGGTTAGCCGATCAACTGGAACTTGATAAAACCTCTCAGTATTCACCTCTCTCTCTTGGCTTCTATAATTCACATAATCTAGATAGCAATGATTATTATTGTAAACGGTGATCTTTTCTGCTGTGTTCCTCAAAGACGTAATAGATTAGGACAAATACACTCACTGTCTTAGTCGTTTGGCTTATATATTTCCCATAACATTTTTGGCAATAAATATTAAATGTGGTGATTTCTCGCCAACGCCATGTGCAACTGTGTGGTCAAATGCGAACAATTACGGTCGCTGCCATCTTTACCCGTCTATTTTGATTATTGCTTACACTGCCACTGCTTACACGTTTGCCAACTGCGTTCCATTCTGCCGGAAGTCGGTTTAGTAGTGTTTTCATTGACATTCACTACTATCGGACGCCATTGTTGCATTTATTAATGGTGTCCCTTGGCGCGCACAGCGGTTTCGCTGGTGAACATCATACTCCGGCTTAATCATTAATTGCCACTCTGTATTGCGCATCATTCTGTGATTCTCATGCTACCCGACTCCGCTCGCTATGAAGCTGGACGGTGCACTTTTCACTAGCTGTACTGCTAACCATTGCTACTAAGGTGCCATGAGGACAATAACCGCACGTTTCTCTAGCCTTGGTATTGTGCTTCTTCCCAAGCACCTTCGTATAGTAAGGTTGTGCGACTGACATCTCATTAACTAACTCGGGCATTAACTTCCCACCTAGTTCATCGCTGCCTACTTACGTGCACTGACAAACCATCGCCCACTTCAACGATGACCAACATCGGTCGCCCGCATTTGACTGGCAATGTTGCCATGTGTAATAACCAACGAGACACAATAGTGCGGAAAAGTATGCGCGGATATCAGAAGGCAATTGGAGTCGGACACAGCGGACTGGATTCGATGGGCTACAAGGAGACGCGGACGGATGAAGCTAGACAGGAGCAACACGTTATCATAGGAATTTACAAGGCGGTTGTAAGGAAGATAAAAGCAAGAAATAATAATGTAAATTGGTCTACATTGAAGTAGTATATGGGAGATAGCATTTATTTTTTGGGTGTTACAGACCTCCCTTAGCAGGCTGAACATAGAAACCCTTGGATATCGCAAAAGACTTTGGATCGGGGTTTTGTAGGGAAAAATCTTGCCGAGTAAGAATGAACGAGCGTTTGTTTCAAATGGTGGTTCGCCGGCAATCGGTGTCCGCTGTGCTTTTGTGGTTTATTATTTACTGATTGCAAGGCAGGGTGCATTTGGGCGAGCCGTTGGCGCAGGCTTGTCGGACAGCAAATAACTAGCTAGCCCAGTAACAGGCCGACAGGACCTCAACCTCTGCTGCTACCAAACGGTGCGCCTGAGAGTGGTCTCTCTACCCGTTTCACCCCACCCAGCTCCAAAAAGACCCTCCTCCTACGGAGAAAAGACCGTCGTCCCACGAAGAAACTACCCTCGTGCCGCGAAGAAGCGACAATCGTCCCGCGCGGAAACGACCACGGTTCGCGTCAGGGTCCACAAAAATATTGCTCGTGTGGATCAGTAGATCGAAGGGGGGGTTGTTCCATGTAGAGTAAAGAAACTGGAAGAACACGCTCAGGATACTCCAGAAATCGGCCCCTGCTGTTTACCTACGTACCTAGGTGTCACTTGCGAAGCAAAAATGCGTGTAAATTTTGATCATGCGTAATTTGTTCCGCCCCCATTAATTCGAAAATAAAGCATTAAATTATTTACTCATATATGCACAATGTGTATTATGTACGCACATTGCAAAAGAGGATAATATGGAAAAATTAAAAGTTCATTAAAGCGTTCCATTCGTTCTACACTGCACAACGGGGATTCTGCCTACATGTCTTTCCATCCCGTTCGTAGATACCATGGAAGGACAGCCAAATCAGGTATGTGAAACAATTAGTTCCCTTGAGCATTTTAAACAACGCTGTGAGAAGACGAAAGCTGGCAGATGTTACCATTTCGTATTGTCTCGTCAGTGCCAATACAATAACAGGAAAATATATATAACAACAGCTAGGATGTGACCGGATACAAGAGAGACAGGGTGGGGTACAGATATGCCACCCGTACGTCCATGGGAGCTTTAAGTTTACAAACAGCTGTTTTTGCACACAGATTGCCGGTTTGATCCTGCTGATCGCGACAGCCTCGGCGAAATGAAGAATGCGGCTGTTAGCATGTCTCAACAAGATTGTGAACTGTGTGTCAGGGTTGAATGGATAACAAGTGGCCAATAAGTGTCTACTTATGGATGAGGCAGGTGGCTTTCGTGAACAGGTGATAGACGAAGCGGAAGACTAGATAATTTCACGCTGCACCCACTTAGGTACATGTTCCGTTACTCTGGAATTCAACATTCTCTCGGTACGGCCTATGTAGCGTGACTCGCAGCTACAAGTGAATTGGTAAATGCAGTGTGAAATGGCGCCAAAAGCTTGTCTTTCCTTCTTTGGGGGAACAGGCACTTTGTTGGTTCGGTTAATAAGCACAGCTTCAGCAGCGAAAAATGTCCTGTGAAGAGCGGAAATTAATCGCTTTGTTGTCCTCATGGTGGCAAAATCTACTTTAAACGGTAGTCCTATAAAGACCTTACTTTTGGCCACAATGGCGACTTTAACGCTCGCTACTCTCCTCTGGCTATGTTTTACGATAAACCGGCGAGGATAACCGTTTTTCAAGAGCGTATTAGTCAACAGCTCATGTTCCTTTTCCAGGCAATCTGGGCTGCTTATTCTTCTTGCGCGATTGAACAAGGTCTTGCCTAGTGTAGGCTTGTACTGCATTGGATTGAAGCTGGTAAAATGTAGGTACTGCCCAGACCATGTCAATTTTCGATAAACAGATCGTTTGATGAAACAGTTTTCTCTACGACTAATCAGTACGTCCAAAAATGGGAGACAGTTTTTACATTCTACTTCACTGGTTACTCTCAAATTTGTATGTACACTGTTAAAATGTTCGACAAGAAGTGCAACCTCTGTTGTTGATGACGAGAACACTAAGATGTCTTCTACATTGCGTTTGTAGTAAGAAAGGCGGGAAATTTCTGCACTCATATTTGTCTCTACCATGGACATAAAGAAATCCGCTATTACGGGACCCAATGGACTTTTCATTGCTACACCATCTATCTGGCGGTATGATGTGTTACGAAAGTTGAAACTGATATTTTCAGTGCAAAGTAACAGCTGTCTTTCAACAGCTCAGTTGGTATTGGGAGAGATAAGCTGGAATGTTCCGCAAACTCACACACATACTCAATAGTCTCATGCAGTGGAACATTTGTGAACAATGATTGCACATCTAATGAACACATGACAATATCTGACAAGTCTATGCTGTCAAGAGATTCTATGAGTTCAAAGGTGTCCTTGGTACTGTGTGGAATAACATGCTTCTTTAACGGTGCAAGAATGTCCACAAACCAGCGAGCAAGCTTATGTTGCGTGGTATTTACCATTGATAGAATTGGTCTGAGGGGTGTACCACTCTTATGTGTCTTCGGTAACCCGTACATTTGCGGCGTGGTGGACCCACTTGGTTTTAGGCTATTATACATCCTCTCATCGATCGTTCGATGTGCAAGAAGTATTTTTAAGTGATTTGTGACGCGACCTTCTACGTCGCAAATATCGTCCACTCTTTTGAGACGTCTAAATTTGCTGTCGTCTTTAAGTATAACCTGCATCTTTTGCACGTAATCCGCCGTGTTCATAACAACGGCTCCGGAGCCTTTGTCCGGTCCAAGTACCAGTACGTCTTTGGTCTTCAGCTCTCGAAGTGCATGAATATGACGTTTTGTAAGTGCACATCCTTCATTCACTGGGGTCAACATGAACTTATGAGCAATATCAGCTAATCTGTTTTTAAACCAGCTATGTTTATCTGCACTATCCGGCTGGAGGTCTGTTAACTGATCAAAAAAGTTCTCGAACTAGGCCTCTATTAACAAACGGTTTAGCTTACCAGGAGGAATGTTATAATCCAATACGAGCTACAATGCCTCCAATTGTAAGTTATCCAACGGAACATTTGACAGGTTAAACACATAATCATTGGGGTCACGAGAAATGGTCTCCTCTTGGTTATCTACCAATGAGTTTTGTAGGGGATTTCTGCATTTCTCCTTGGTACGGTGGATGGTATATTTGCAGCAATTACTGAATACTATTTTGCAGCACAAGGACAAGTCATCCGTAACGGACATCAAGGGCATATGCGTTTCGAGTAACCGAGTAAGTTTCGTTTGGGCCGTTTCTATTGGAGCGGAGGCAATGCGTCTGAAGTTGCCATGGGACGGCTTGAGTTTGCTTTTAGGCAGTAGTTTTAAAATCGAACGTGGATACTGACGTAGGGCGATGCAGTTAGAAAGAAAAGATAGTTCCACAAGGCAGCATGCAATTTTGCATCGCAGGCTAAATATCCGGCGTAGTTGCCTGACTGAATCAACGGGAATTCGTAAATTAAGGAATTTGAAAAAATTAGTTCCCTTGAGCATTTTAAACAACGCTGTGAGAAGACGAAAGCTGGCAGATGTTACCATTTCGTATTGTCTCGTCAGTGCCAATACAATAACAGGAAAATATATATAACAACAGCTAGGATGTGACCGGATACAAGAGAGACAGGGTGGGGTACAGATATGCCACCCGTACGTCCATGGGAGCTTTAAGTTTACAAACAGCTGTTTTTGCACACAGATTGCCGGTTTGATCCTGCTGATCGCGACAGCCTCGGCGAAATGAAGAATGCGGCTGTTAGCATGTCTCAACAAGATTGTGAACTGTGTGTCAGGGTTGAATGGATAACAAGTGGCCAATAAGTGTCTACTTATGGATGAGGCAGGTGGCTTTCGTGAACAGGTGATAGACGAAGCGGAAGACTAGATAATTTCACGCTGCACCCACTTAGGTACATGTTCCGTTACTCTGGAATTCAACATTCTCTCGGTACGGCCTATGTAGCGTGACTCGCAGCTACAAGTGAATTGGTAAATGCAGTGTGAAATGGCGCCAAAAGCTTGTCTTTCCTTCTTTGGGGGAACAGGCACTTTGTTGGTTCGGTTAATAAGCACAGCTTCAGCAGCGAAAAATGTCCTGTGAAGAGCGGAAATTAATCGCTTTGTTGTCCTCATGGTGGCAAAATCTACTTTAAACGGTAGTCCTATAAAGACCTTACTTTTGGCCACAATGGCGACTTTAACGCTCGCTACTCTCCTCTGGCTATGTTTTACGATAAACCGGCGAGGATAACCGTTTTTCAAGAGCGTATTCTAGTACGTATTATGGGTGTTATAATTATTATTACAGGCGCTGATACTGTGCAGGTTAATCGTTCAAATGCATATCCAAAATGGCGGTCGGTTCTTGCCTTCCCAATTTTGGCGCGTCCAACGGCGCCATTGAAACCGCAATTGCCCCATTATTTGCTCTCTTCCATCATTGGCTGACCGGCAGTTCGTTGACATCCACGCTGTTAAGCTGTACAAACTACAGTAACTCTCTGCATGGAAGCCCAAATCCGACGTTAGTTTAGCATGTGCATGCACGGCTGTCGTTGTTCACCGTCTCAAGTCGACGATAGCTGAAAACAGTTACATACTCACCGCTCCTGAGGACCACCACCAGATACCTTAAACTCAAGTCAGACGCTATCACGAAAATAGCGTACGGCATCAATCGGCGGCCCAAACAGTCCAACTCAAGATAACCGGCAATAGCAGGTAGCGACGAGATGCATCCGATATCGTTTTCTGTCGGTACTATATCAAATACGTCGCGCTCATTTGTGACGTTCGTATGGCTTTCCACATTCCAATTCGCCCATTCAACAGTTCCGTCTTTAAGGCAGCGATGCATAGACTGCACCATGTTCGTGTCGTGTGTGCCGTAGGTTGCAGCACCAGGCATTCTGCTGTAAGCCCATCTTCAGGCGTTGGGCAGAACCAAGAAGCTGATATAGTGGAAGAAAGTATGATCATTGATACGAATGAGTTTCAAATGAGCTAAATATTTACAAAAACTAATGGTGTAACTCGCAATGAAAAAGCGTCTAATTGAAGTGGATTGATTACATGTCTATTTATGTTTTCGGAAGGAAATAAGTTATGTACAGCGTCAGTAATGACCAGTGCACCATCAGACAGGATGCATTTGACGTCAAAACCACCACCTACAATCTCCATAATTGTGAGGAGGAAGCTTCTGACGTCAGTCTCCGTCTCCCGCCAGAGAAAAGCAATGGCAATCGGCAGACTTTTTGACAGCCATCGACTGTGAGCAGTTGGTATAAAAAATTATCTCTGTTGGTCAGTGGAGAAAGTGGCTATCAATGAGCAAACCTCGGGGAACCAGGAGTACAGGTTCCAGCCCCTCGGATGTGGAGTAGCCGAATTGGGTGATCCGATTGTTTTTGTCGCGCAAACACCGGGATCTCCCTCGCTGGTTACACTGCGATTCCATGTCCAGTATATATCCTAAAACAGTGCATTTTAAGCTACCAAAACAAAAAACACGTTACCAGGATGGTTACACCCGAACATGTGCCCTCGCTCGAAGGTTGCCGGCGTCCAAGTTTCTCATGTATTTTCCGAAATTCGATCGGAAGTAGAACCGGATGTTGAAACACCGGCTTCAGCATTCAAGCTTTGGTCAGATTATCCCCAGCTCTTCCGGCACTAACCGATGGTTTCTACTGAACCACTTCCCTCTTTCGTCTCCCACAATTTCGTGGTTTGCACCATATCGAACCTGGTAATTCTGAACGAAGTCCCCAGCCTAGCAACAGTAAAATAGACCCCGCAATGTGTGTGATCCAAGAGTCTTCGTCTTTTACCTTCGTTAATATGGACAGCAAAATTTTTCCGATGTCACTGATAATTATCAGAGTTTTCTCGCTGGAGGCATCTGCTTTCGACGTTCGAACACTGTGGTATAATCGCTTGTCATGCGCACTTTATGCATATCACGCTGACGTACGATGACATAGTAGAGTAGGTGAGCGTGACCATTCCGAGAGTGGGTCCAAGTTGCTACTTCACTCGCATTCAGTGCAAACCGAGTGTTTGGGATCGTTAGGCCGTGAGTGGCACACATTGATAGCAGCCTGGCACCATTTGCATTCGCTGAACCAATGCAATGCGAACCGGTAACATCTGCCCACACCAATGCATCACGCCCAACGCGCGCGTTGAAATCACCCAGCAGAAATAGTCGGTCGCTCTACGGCGCGGACCGTATCACGGAGGATAGCTGAGTGTAGAATTGATCATGCGTGTCATCAGGATAACACATGGTCGGACCGTACGTGCTTCTAAAAGTAACAAACTTACCTCTTCCGAGTCGTAGGCGAACAGTCATCAGTCGCGCGCTGATGCCTGTTGGTTCACCCACGAGCTGACCATGGAGGCGATCGGATATTTCAAATCCGACCCCATGATCACGTGGCGCTGCAACGGCGTTGCCCACGCAGTAAGATGTGTAGCCAGCACCAGCCTTATGCAACTTACCGTGTTCAGCGAGCGGAGTTTCACTGAA
>CALYDF020001093.1:0-15747 GCA_944474145.2 Dicrocoelium dendriticum | reverse complement strand
TGGATGAGACGCAGAGAGCACTTGCTCAGCTGCGAAACGGCAAATGTGCCGGAGGTGACGGGATCCCACCTGAAGTATTGAAACACGGTGGACCCGCGTTGTTGACTGCGCTGCACCACTTGGTGCAACGCGTGTGGATTGAGGAGGAAGTGCCTTCTGAGCTGAAGGATGCCCTTGTGCTACCACTGTACAAGGGCAAAGGTAGCAAGCAATGTTGCACGAATTATCGTGGCATCAACTTGCTGAGTTGTGTGGGCAAGGTGATTGCCCGAATCCTGCTCAATCGCCTCGTGAGTCAGATTGTGGAACCTCACGTGGCGGAAGAGCAATGTGGATTCCGTTCGGGTCGCAGCACTATAGATATGGTGTTTGCGGCTCGTCAGTTGCAAGAGAAGTGCAGAGAACGACACCAGCCTTTGTACTCGCTTTTTGTTGATTTCACCAAGGCATTTGATACGGTGAACCGCGAGGCACTGTGCTGGTGTTGGGTAAGTTTGGTTGCCCGCGTAAGTTTGTAAGTTTAATTGAATGTCTGCACAGTGGTATGCGAGCGAGGGTGCAGCTGAGTGGAGAGACCTCTGATGACTTTGCAGTTGCCTCTGGTGTGAAGCAAGGCTGTGTGTTAGCTCCTGCCCTGTTTACTATCTATCTTCATGCAATGTTGTCTTGTGCTTTTGATGCGGCTTGTGTTTAAGGTGCTCTTGTGGAGCACCGTATTGATGGTGGATTGCTGAACATCCGTCGTTTCGGTGCGAGAACTCTAGTCTGTGAGACAACTATCCGTATGTTGCTGTTTGCTGACGACTGTGCGTTGTTTTCACACAACGCGGATGAGTTGCAGCACATGACTAGTGCTCTGGCTTCGACAGCGGCCAAATTCGGGCTCACCATCAACACAAGCAAAACTGTCTGTCTGTTTCAGCCTTCACCGGAGGTGCAATCTTCAATATTGCCGCAAATCAGCATTGGTGCTGAAGTATTGGAAACCACCTCCCGCTTCTGCTACCTTGGGAGTGTGATGTCGACTGATCAGCAGCTACACATTGAGTTGCGTAATCGCGTGTCGAAGGCGGCAGCGGCATTCGGGAAGCTAGAGTACCGAGTGTGGAACAACCATCAGCTTAGCATTGGCACGAAGCTGATGGTGTACAAATCCATGGTACTGTCCGTTCTTCTATACGGCAGTGAAACGTGGACGATGTACCGTCGGGATGTGCGATATCTCGAGCGGTTCCATCAGCAGTGTCTGCGACGAATTCTGCGGATCGGCTGGGGCGCCAGAGTTGCAGACACGGAAGTGTTGCGCCGAAGTGGGATGTATGCAGTGGACTGCATACTTTTACTGCGACACCTGAGATGGCTCGGTCATGTGAGCCGTATGGATTCGACGCGAATACCGAAACAACTTTTATACGGTCAGCTGAGTATAGGGAAGCGGCATGCTGGGAAACCCAAGTTACGTTACCAGGACATGATTAAAGTGAGCCTCACACGTTCTAATCTTGATTGCAGATCATGGGAATCGAAGGCGGTTGATCGGCGTGCATGGCGCGATCTAATCACGAAGGCAGTTGCTGAGGTGCGGGAGAAAGCCCTCATGCATGCAGAGAAGAAGCGGCAAGTGCGGAAGCGGCAAGCACCGATGAATTGTACTCCATCGACATCGAGCGCATTGTGTTGTAGAACATGCGGTCGCGAGTGCCTTAGTCAGGCAGGCCTAGTGAGCCATGAGAGAGGTCACTCGGGACCACTGCCGAAGCGACGACGGGTCCCGCAGTGAACGTAGGCAGCACCGGCGCAGCGTTTGTAGGCACGCTGAATTCGATTTACTAACCGCATGCTTGCATGCTAAGTCTCTTTATTTCAGGTGGTGGGTTTTCGGTTCTCTCCTAATGCCTTTCTTTCTCATATAAATGTCTAGTGGGCCATGAGCTAGGTCCTTTGGGGCCACTACAGAAGCGACGATGGGTCCTGCAGAGAATTACGACGAGCCGGCGCAGCGTTTGTAGGCACGCTGAATTCGATTTACTAACCGCGTGCTTGCATGCTAAGTCTCTTTATTTCAGGTGGTGGGTTTACAGTTTTTACCTTAATGCTTTTCTTTCTTATATAAATATCTCCATGTACTCTATTCCATTAACTTGCACATATCGCTTTAGCCAGTTGTATTCGATTTCCATAAGATTTTTGTGTTCGTGGCATACCGTGAACTATACTTCCTGACTTCGTGCACTTAGCTGGGATGTGTTTGTAAACAACTTATTACGTATGCTATTTAATTAAGGTTTATGTCACCGTTTCCTTATGCATTAATCCAGTTTTTCTCTTTTTCTTTCTCTCTCTCTCAAGTGATTGGCTGTTGTTTGATATCCCCGGTGTGGCTGCGCTTGATGTGCATGTTGACAAGGTGCCTACCTGTCTATTACCCACTACCTCGTCCATACTGGCTCCAGGAGACAGTTGGTCGTTGCTGGAGGGGACGGGGTGCACGGTTCTTGTGGCCGTGTTAGGCTCGAAGAGTGGTTCCATGCACTCAGTATGGAGCGGACTACGGTCCAGCCACCGCCTTGTGTGCGGTTGATTCCCCAAATACAGCGTGCTTGTGTTTGCCTGTGAAGGAGTGTGGGCCGGCTCCGTTGATGAAACGTGGTTCCCATCCACATGCCTCCCGGTCTTATTCCTTCGGGTTTACACTGGATATGGGGTGTGTGGTTGGAGCTGTGGGTGGTGCAGCGCAAGCCATCCATGGTCCCTCTGTAGGCGCAGGCGTCCTGTGGCTTGCCACAGTGACAGGCAAATCCGAAACCGGATGCCGCCAACCATGTATGTATGTAGGCTTGTGTGGTAACTGTAAGTTCCTGTTTGTAACTGTGCTGCTCTAATTTTCACTCTCATATCGTCGGCAATGCTCGAGTAGAAGATGGATGTCCGTGCGTTGGAAAGGATTATTCGGATACACACTGGGCAGTGACTTTATTTTGTGGCGAGTCACGACCGCCACGTCACAGTGTTCTTAAGCAGACATTTGTGGCTTTTTATAGGGAGAACGCTTGCCAGGCGAAAACCCACCACGTCCTGGAACACTGCCGCCGAACTATTTGCTGGAACGGGTCAAACACGAACCACCCAGCTGGCACCACGAGGAGGTTGTTCGGCTAGCCAGCCTTTAAGGTTTATGTCACCGTTTCCGTATGCATCAATCGAGTTATTTTTCCCCCTCTCTCTCTTAAGTGATTGGTTGTTGTTTGATATCCCCGGTGTGGCTGCGCTTTATGTGCATGTTGACAAGGTGCCTACCTGTCTATTACCCACTATCTCGTCCATACTGGCTTCACGAGACAGTTGGTCGTTGCTGGAGTGGATGGGGTGCACGGTCCTTGTGGCCGTGCTAGGCTCGAAGAGCGGTTCCATGCACTCAGTGTGGAGCGGACTACGGTCCAGCCACCGCCTTGTGTGCGCTTGATTCCCCAAATACAGCGTGCTTGTGTTTGCCTGTGAAGGCGTGTAGCCGGCTCCGTTGATGAAAACGTGGTTCCCATCCGCATGCCTCCCGGTCTTATTCCTTCGGGTTTACACTGGATATGGGGTATGTGGTTGGAGCTGTGGGTGGGTGCAGCGCAAGCCATCATGGTCCCTCTGTAGGCGCAGGCGTCCTGTGGCTTGCCACAGTGACAGGCAAATCCGAAACCGGATGCCGCCAACCATGTATGTATGTGGCGGGAGAGCCTATGGTGCGCTGAGGCTGGTGGTGGCTAGATCCTGACAGATGGTCTACCCACTGCTGCTACTGTTGCGCCATAGTCTCATGTCCTGGGCGCCTCCACGTGGCGACCGCTGGGTGGGAGTTAGGTTTCGCCCTTCTCCCTGCTAAGATCCAGGACACCAATCCGCATGAGTCAGCTAACTGACCATGTGCTAGACCCGCTGCCTTTCGGGTGTTCATTTAATCGAAGGCTTTGGCTGAGGACCCGAGTCGTTCTCCTGTCAGGATTGGGCGCCCTGGCAGTATCCTAGTCCATCCTCTCCGGAGGTTAGGAAGTGGTCGATGGCCCACTTCCCGTAAAACCTAGCCATGGGAGACAACAGGTTACGGGTGATATTCTCAATGCTCGATTGGCGTAGAGCACGAGTGCCACGCATTGTCTCTGACGGTGGGAGGACACCTCCGGGTGTTCAATGGTTTGCTACTGCCCGCCTCAAGCCAGGCAGCCCCTGGTCAAATTGGTGCAAACCCGCCAAAAACCCACCTGCGTCTGGCCGTGGTCGCAGGTGCGTATCCAATTACGGTCGCAAAACATATGATAACTGTTCCAGAACCTCAAAGGCTGCGTGTGACGGCCGTCAAGCAGATCCCAATCTGTCTCTGCAATCACATTCCCGAGCTGGATCTGCTCTCCACTGCCTTGTGGGTCAGGCTATTGAGCCAAAGGCTCCGGGCGGAGTCCCTCAAGCAAACCTCCAAACCACCCACTGCCTTGTGGGTCAGGCTATTGAGCCAAAGGCTCCGGGTGGAGTCCCTCAAGCAAACCTCCAAACCACCCACTGCCTTGTGGGTCAGGCTATTGAGCCAAAGGCTCCGGGTGGAGTCCCTCAAGCAAACCTCCGAAGCACAACGACCACCTCGCGTGCGATTGCCCACCAATGCAATCGTATGCCTGCGCGCAAAGCACTCAGCATCGGGTGCTGGAACGTGCGCACACTACTGGACCGGAACTCGAGCGAGCGCCCGGAGCGACGCACTGCACTGGTCGCAATGGAGCTGGCGCGCTACCACATCGATATTGCGGCGCTCAGTGAAACTCGGCTCGCTGAGCAAGGTAAGTTACATGAAGCAGGTGCTGGCTACACATTCTACTGGGTGGGGAACGCCGCCTCAGCACCACGTGAACATGGGGTCGGATTTGCAATATCCGACCGCCTGAATGGCCAGCTGGTGGGTGAACCAACGGGCATCAGCGCGCGACTGATGACTGTTCGCCTACGACTCGGAAGAGGTAAGTTTGCTACTTTTATAAGCACGTACGGTCCGACCATGTGTTATCCTGATGACACGCGTGATCAGTTCTACACTGAGCTATCCTCCGTGATACGGTCTGTGCCGAGGAGCGACCGACTATTTCTGCTGGGTGATTTCAACGCGCGCGTTGGGCGTGATGCATCAGCGTGGACAGATGTTATCGGTGCGCATGGCATTGGTTCAGCGAATGCGAACGGTGACAGGCTGCTCTCACTGTGTGCCACTCACGGCCTGACGATCACGAACACTCGGTTTGCACTGAGTGCGAGTGATATAGCAACTTGGACGCACCCACGGAGTGGTCACGCTCACCTGCTCGACTATGTCATCGTACGTCAGCGTGATATGCGTGAAGTGCGCATGACACGTGTACTGCGTGGAGCTGAGTGTGGCACTGATCACAAATTGGTTCGGACCAAACTGTACATATATTTTCGTAAATCGATGTATTGCACTCCCGCCGTGAATCGGCGTAAATTTAACATTCTCTCCCTCGGTACTGTGGCGAAACGTACTGAGCTGGAGAAGGCGATGGCTGCACGCCTGTGTGGTGATGTGGACTGTATAGCCACAGTGGGCGACCTGTGGCACCACATTCGCGACCAGGTGACAGCTGCTGCGGAGGAGACCATCGGGCGCGCAAACTGTAAGCGGCCTGATTGGTTTGATGACAACAATGTGACGATTGACGCATTGGTGTCAGAGAAGAATGCAGCATTTGCTGCACATGTTGCAGACCCCAGTGACTTGGGGAAGAGTAGTCAGTTTCGCAAACTTCGACGGCGACTGACCCGAGAGCTCCGTCGCATTAAAAATGCATGGTGGACGGAGAAGGCGAAGCAGATGGAATGCTACGCCGAACGCCGTCAACACAAGGAATTCTTTGACTCCTTGAAGGCGGTGTATGGACCGAGATTGGAGCCGCTGAGGACACTGATCGATGGTAGTTCAGGCGCTACCTGCACCCAGACTGCAGACATAATGCAGGTCTGGCGGAAACACTTTGACTGTCTCTTGAACAACCGTTCAGAGATCGACTGGCCTACATTGAATGGCCTGAAGCAGCACGATGTGAAGGCGGATCTGGCGGATACGCCGAGACTGGATGAGACGCAGAGAGCACTTGCTCAGCTGCGAAACGGCAAATGTGCCGGAGGTGACGGGATCCCACCTGAAGTATTGAAACACGGTGGACCCGCGTTGTTGACTGCGCTGCACCACTTGGTGCAACGCGTGTGGATTGAGGAGGAAGTGCCTTCTGAGCTGAAGGATGCCCTTGTGCTACCACTGTACAAGGGCAAAGGTAGCAAGCAATGTTGCACGAATTATCGTGGCATCAACTTGCTGAGTTGTGTGGGCAAGGTGATTGCCCGAATCCTGCTCAATCGCCTCGTGAGTCAGATTGTGGAACCAAACGTGGCGGAAGAGCAATGTGGATTCCGTTCGGGTCGCAGCACTATAGATATGGTGTTTGCGGCTCGTCAGTTGCAAGAGAAGTGCAGAGAACGACACCAGCCTTTGTACTCGCTTTTTGTTGATTTCACCAAGGCATTTGATACGGTGAACCGCGAGGCACTGTGGCTGGTGTTGGGTAAGTTTGGTTGCCCGCGTAAGTTTGTAAGTTTAATTGAATGTCTGCACAGTGGTATGCGAGCGAGGGTGCAGCTGAGTGGAGAGACCTCTGATGACTTTACAGTTGTCTCTGGTGTGAAGCAAGGCTGTGTGTTAGCTCCTGCCCTGTTTAATATCTATCTTCATGCAATGTTGTCTTGTGCTTTTGATGCGGCTTGTGCTTACGGTGTTCGTGTGGAGCACCGTATTGATGGTGGGTTGCTGAACATCCGTCGTTTCGGTGCGAGAACTCTAGTCTGTGAGACAACTATCCGTATGTTGCTGTTTGCTGACGACTGTGCGTTGTTTTCACACAGCGCGGATGAGTTGCAGCACATGACTAGTGCTCTGGCTTCGACAGCGGCCAAATTCGGGCTCACCATCAACACAAGCAAAACTGTCTGTCTCTTTCAGCCTTCACCGGAGGTGCAATCTTCAATATTGCCGCAAATCAGCATTGGTGCTGAAGTATTGGAAACCACCTCCCGCTTCTGCTACCTTGGGAGTGTGATGTCGACTGATCAGCAGCTACACGTTGAGTTGCGTAATCGCGTGTCGAAGGCGGCAGCGGCATTCGGGAAGCTTGAGTACCGAGTGTGGAACAACCATCAGCTTAGCATTGGCACGAAGCTGATGGTGTACAAATCCATGGTACTGTCCGTTCTTCTATACGGCAGTGAAACGTGGACGATGTACCGTCGGGATGTGCGATATCTCGAGCGGTTCCATCAGCAGTGTCTGCGACGAATTTTGCGGATCGGCTGGGGCGCCAGAGTTGCAGACACGGAAGTGTTGCGCCGAAGTGGGATGTATGCAGTGGACTGCATACTTTTACTGCGACACCTGAGATGGCTCGGTCATGTGAGCCGTATGGATTCGACGCGAATACCGAAACAACTTTTATACGGTCAGCTGAGTATAGGGAAGCGGCATGCTGGGAAACCCAAGTTACGTTACCAGGACATGATTAAAGTGAGCCTCACACGTTCTAATCTTGATTGCAGATCATGGGAATCGAAGGCGGTTGATCGTGGTGCATGGCGCGATCTAATCACGAAGGCAGTTGCTGAGGTGCGGGAGAAAGCCCTCATGCATGCAGAGAAGAAGCGGCAAGTGCGGAAGCGGCAAGCACCGATGAATTGTACTCCATCGACATCGAGCGCATTGTGCTGTAGAACATGCGGTCGCGAGTGCCTTAGTCAGGCAGGCCTAGTGAGCCATGAGAGAGGTCACTCGGGACCACTGCCGAAGCGACTACGGGTCCCGCAGTGAACGTAGGCAGCACCGGCGCAGCGTTTGTAGGCACGCTGAATTCGATTTACTAACCGCATGCTTGCATGCTAAGTCTCTTTATTTCAGGTGGTGGGTTTTCGGTTCTCTCCTAATGCCTTTCTTTCTCATATAAATGTCTAGTGGGCCATGAGCTAGGTCCTTTGGGGCCACTACAGAAGCGACGACGGGTCCTGCAGAGAATTACGACGAGCCGGCGCAGCGTTTGTAGGCACGCTGAATTCGATTTACTAACCGCGTGCTTGCATGCTAAGTCTCTTTATTTCAGGTGGTGGGTTTACAGTTTTTACCTTAATGCTTTTCTTTCTCATATAAATATCTCCATGTACTCTATTCCATTAACTTGCACACATCGCTTCAGCCAATTGTATTCGATTTCCATAACATTTTTGTGTTCGTGGCATTCCGTGAACTATACTTCCTGACCTCGTGCACTTAGCTAGGATTTGTTTGTAAACAACTTATTACGTATGCTATTTAATTAAGGTTTATGTCACCGTTTCCTTATGCATTAATCGAGTTTTTCTCTTTTTCTCTCTCTCTCTCTCAAGTGATTGGCTGTTGCGTGCTATCCCCGGTGTGGCTGCGCTTGATGTGCATGTTGACAAGGTGCCTACCTGTCTATTACCCACTACCTCGTCCATACTGGCTCCAGGAGACAGTTGGTCGTTGCTAGAGGGGACGGGGTGCACGGTTCTTGTGGCCGTGCTAGGCTCAAAGAGCGGTTCCATGCACTCAGTGTGGAGCGGACTACGGTCCAGCCACCGCCTTGTGTGTGCGGTTGATTCCCCAAATACAGCGTGCTTGTGTTTGCCTGTGAAGGAGTGTGGGCCGGCTCCGTTGATGAAACGTGGTTCCCATCCGCATGCCTCCCGGTCTTATTCCTTCGGGTTTACACTGGATATGGGGTATGTGGTTGGAGCTGTGGGTGGTGCAGCGCAAGCCATCCATGGTCCCTCTGTAGGCGCAGGCGTCCTGTGGCTTGCCACAGTGACAGGCAAATCCGAAACCGGATGCCGCCAACCATGTATGTATGTGTGCCCCATGCTGAGGCTGATGTTGCATTCTTGATGCTTCTTCACCGCAGTTGGGCTAAACCAACTTACACTTAAACTAGGTCTCTTTAAGCTGCATAAATTTCATTCAAGTTTATTTGGTTAGTTTTGCCTATCTGAATAGTCTTCTATTAGCTGGCCACGTCGCTTACGCTAATTGCGCTTATCTTCGGTAATTGTGTTGCGTTTGTAGCATTTTTGAGTAACTTGTGGACATTTTTTCCTTATCACGGATTCATTGCTAACCAACTTACTTCATATGCTAACTTAGCGAAGAGTTATGCCACCGTATCTGTATGCATTATTGGATTCATGTTATTTCATTTTGTCGTTTCAAGTGATTGGCTGTTGCGTGCTATCCCCGGTGTGGCTGCGCTTGATGTGCATGTTGACAAGGTGCCTACCTGTCTATTACCCACTACCTCGTCCATACTGGCTCCAGGAGACAGTTGGTCGTTGCTGGAGGGGACGGGGTGCACGGTTCTTGTGGCCGTGCTAGGCTCAAAGAGCTGTTCCATGCACTCAGTGTGGAGCGGACTACGGTCCAGCCACCGCCTTGTGTGCGGTTGATTCCCCAAATACAGCGTGCTTGTGTTTGCCTGTGAAGGAGTGTGGGCCGGCTCCGTTGATGAAACGTGGTTCCCATCCGCATGCCTCCCGGTCTTATTCCTTCGGGTTTACACTGGATATGGGGTATGTGGTTGGAGCTGTGGGTGGTGCAGCGCAAGCCATCCATGGTCCCTCTGTAGGCGCAGGCGTCCTGTGGCTTGCAACAGTGACAGGCAAATCCGAAACCGGATGCCGCCAACCATGTATGTAGTGTGCCCCATGCTGAGGCTGATGTTGCATTCTTGATGCTTCTTCACCGCAGTTGGGCTAAACCAACTTACACTTAAACTAGGTCTCTTTATGCTGCATAAATTTCATTCCAGTTTATTTGGTTAGTATTGCCTATCTGAATAATTTTCTATTAGCTGGCCACGTCGCTTACGCTAATTGCGCTTATCTTCGGTAATTGTGTTGCGTTTGTAGCATTTTTGAGTAACTTGTGGACATTTTTTCCTTATCACGGATTCATTGCTAACCAACTTACTTCATATGCTAACTTAGCGAAGAGTTATGCCACCGTATCTGTATGCATTATTGGATTTATGTTATTTCATTTTGTCGTTTTAAGTGATTGGCTGTTGCGTGCTATCCCCGGTGTGGCTGCGCTTGATGTGCATGTTGACAAGGTGCCTACCTGTCTATTACCCACTACCTCGTCCATACTGGCTCCAGGAGACAGTTGGTCGTTGCTGGAGGGGACGGGGTGCGCGGTTCTTGTGGCCCTGTTAGGCTCGAAGAGTGGTTCCATGCACTCAGTATGGAGCGGACTACGGTCCAGCCACCGCCTTGTGTGTGCGGTTGATTCCCCAAATACAGCGTGCATGTGTTTGCCTGTGAAGGAGTGTGGGCCGGCTCCGTTGATGAAACGTGGTTCCCATCCGCATGCCTCCCGGTCTTATTCCTTCGGGTTTACACTGGATGTTGCATTCTTGATGCTTCTTCACTGCAGTTGGGCTAAACCAACTTACACTTAAACTAGGTTTTTTAAGCTGGATAAATTTCATTCCGCTTTATTTGGTTTGTTCTGCCTCCCTGAATAATGTCCTATTAACTGGCCGCGTTGCTTACACTAATTGCGCTTATCTTCGGTAATTTTGTTGCGTTTTGTAGCATTTTTAAGTAACTTGTGGACATTTCTTACTTATCACGGATTTGTTGTTAGCGCACTTACTTCATATGGTAAATTAGCGAAGAGTTATGCCACCGTATCTGTATGCATTGTTGGATTTATTTTATTTCAACTTGTCGTTTAAAGTGAATGGCTGTTGTTTGATATCCCCGGTGTGGCTGCGCGTGATGTGTATGTTGACAAGGTGCCTACCTGTCTATTACCCACTACATCGTTCATACTGGCTCCAGGAGACAGTTGGTCGTTGCTGGAGGGGACGGGGTGCACGGTTCTTGTGGCCGTGCTAGGCTCAAAGAGCGGTTCCATGCACTCAGTGTGGAGCGGACTACGGTCCAGCCACCGCCTTGTGTGTGCGGTTGATTCCCCAAATACAGCGTGCTTGTGTTTGCCTGTGAAGGAGTGTGGGCCGGCTCCGTTGATGAAACGTGGTTCCCATCCGCATGCCTCCCGGTCTTATTCCTTCGGGTTTACACTGGATATGGGGTATGTGGTTGGAGCTGTGGGTGGTGCAGCGCAAGCCATCCATGGTCCCTCTGTAGGCGCAGGCGTCCTGTGGCTTGCCACAGTGACAGGCAAATCCGAAACCGGATGCCGCCAACCATGTATGTGGCATAACTCTTATGCCACAGCTTGTCGTTTAAAGTGAATGGCTGTTGTTTGCTATCCCTTGTATGGTTGCGCTTGATGTGTATGTTGACAAGGTGCCTACCTGTCTATTACCCACTACATCGTTCATACTGGCTCCAGGAGACAGTTGGTCGTTGCTGGAGGGGACGGGGTGCACGGTTCTTGTGGCCGTGCTAGGCTCAAAGAGCGGTTCCATGCACTCAGTGTGGAGCGGACTACGGTCCAGCCACCGCCTTGTGTGCGGTTGATTCCCCAAATACAGCGTGCTTGTGTTTGCCTGTGAAGGAGTGTGGGCCGGCTCCGTTGATGAAACGTGGTTCCCATCCGCATGCCTCCCGGTCTTATTCCTTCGGGTTTACACTGGATATGGGGTATGTGGTTGGAGCTGTGGGTGGTGCAGCGCAAGCCGTCCATGGTCCCTCTGTAGGCGCAGGCGTCCTGTGGCTTGCCACAGTGACAGGCAAATCCGAAACCGGATGCCGCCAACCATGTATGTATGTGTGCCCCATGCTGAGGCTGATGTTGCATTCTTGATGCTTCTTCACCGCAGTTGGGCTAAACCAACTTACACTTAAACTAGGTCTTTTTAAGCTGGATAAATTTCATTCCGCTTTATTTGGTTTGTTCTGCCTCCCTGAATAATGTTCTATTAACTGGCCACGTTGCTTACACTAATTGCGCTTATCTTCGGTAATTTTGTTGCGTTTGTAGCATTTTAAGTAACTTGTGGACATTTCTTACTTATCACGGATTTGTTGCTAACCAACTTACTTCATATGGTAACTTAGCGAAGAGTTATGCCACCGTATCTGTATGCATTATTGGATTTATTTTATTTCAGCTTGTCGTTTAAAGTGAATGGCTGTTGTTTGCTATCCCTGGTATGGTTGCGCTTGATGTGTATGTTGACAAGGTGCCTACCTGTCTATTACCCACTACATCGTTCATACTGGCTCCAGGAGACAGTTGGTCGTTGCTGGAGGGGACGGGGTGCACGGTTCTTGTGGCCGTGCTAGGCTCAAAGAGCGGTTCCATGCACTCAGTGTGGAGCGGACTACGGTCCAGCCACCGCCTTGTGTGCGGTTGATTCCCCAAATACAGCGTGCTTGTGTTTGCCTGTGAAGGAGTGTGGGCCGGCTCCGTTGATGAAACGTGGTTCCCATCCGCATGCCTCCCGGTCTTATTCCTTCGGGTTTACACTGGATATGGGGTATGTGGTTGGAGCTGTGGGTGGTGCAGCGCAAGCCATCCATGGTCCCTCTGTAGGCGCAGGCGTCCTGTGGCTTGCCACAGTGACAGGCAAATCCGAAACCGGATGCCGCCAACCATGTATGTGTGCCCCATGCTGAGGCTGATGTTGCATTCTTGATGCTTCTTCACCGCAGTTGGGCTAAACCAACTTACACTTAAACTAGGTCTTTTTAAGCTGGCTAAATTTCATTCCGCTTTATTTGGTTTGTTCTGCCTCCCTGAATAATGTTCTATTAACTGGCCACGTTGCTTACACTAATTGCGCTTATCTTCGGTAATTTTGTTGCGTTTGTAGCATTTGTAAGTAACTTGTGGACATTTCTTACTTATCACGGATTTGTTGCTAACCAACTTACTTCATATGGTAATTTAGCGAAGAGTTATGCCACCGTATCTGTATGCATTATTGGATTTATTTTATTTCAGCTTGTCGTTTAAAGTGAATGGCTGTTGTTTGATATCCCTGGTATGGTTGCGCTTGATGTGTATGTTGACAAGGTGCCTACCTGTCTATTACCCACTACATCGTTCATACTGGCTCCAGGAGACAGTTGGTCGTTGCTGGAGGGGACGGGGTGCACGGTTCTTGTGGCCGTGCTAGGCTCGAAGAGCGGTTCCATGCACTCAGTGTGGAGCGGACTACGGTCCAGCCACCGCCTTGTGTGCGGTTGATTCCCCAAATACAGCGTGCTTGTGTTTGCCTGTGAAGGAGTGTGGGCCGGCTCCGTTGATGAAACGTGGTTCCCATCCGCATGCCTCCCGGTCTTATTCCTTCGGGTTTACACTGGATATGGGGTATGTGGTTGGAGCTGTGGGTGGTGCAGCGCAAGCCATCCATGGTCCCTCTGTAGGCGCAGGCGTCCTGTGGCTTGCCACAGTGACAGGCAAATCCGAAACCGGATGCCGCCAGCCATGTATGTATGTATGTGTGTGCCCCATGCTGAGGCTGATGTTGCATTCTTGATGCTTCTTCACCGCAGTTGGGCTAAACCAACTTACACTTAAACTAGGTCTTTTTCAGCTGGCTAAATTTCATTCCGCTTTATTTGGTTTGTTCTGCCTCCCTGAATAATGTTCTATTAACTGGCCACGTTGCTTACACTAATTGCGCTTATCTTCGGTAATTTTGTTGCGTTTGTAGCATTTTGAAGTAACTTGTGGACATTTCTTACTTATCACGGATTTGTTGCTAACCAACTTACTTCATATGGTAATTTAGCGAAGAGTTATGCCACCGTATCTGTATGCATTATTGGATTTATTTTATTTCAGCTTGTCGTTTAAAGTGAATGGCTGTTGTTTGCTATCCCTGGTATGGTTGCGCTTGATGTGTATGTTGACAAGGTGCCTACCTGTCTATTACCCACTACATCGTTCATACTGGCTCCAGGAGACAGTTGGTCGTTGCTGGAGGGGACGGGGTGCACGGTTCTTGTGGCCGTGCTAGGCTCAAAGAGCGGTTCCATGCACTCAGTGTGGAGCGGACTACGGTCCAGCCACCGCCTTGTGTGCGGTTGATTCCCCAAATACAGCGTGCTTGTGTTTGCCTGTGAAGGAGTGTGGGCCGGCTCCGTTGATGAAACGTGGTTCCCATCCGCATGCCTCCCGGTCTTATTCCTTCGGGTTTACACTGGATATGGGGTATGTGGTTGGAGCTGTGGGTGGTGCAGCGCAAGCCATCCATGGTCCCTCTGTAGGCGCAGGCGTCCTGTGGCTTGCCACAGTGACAGGCAAATCCGAAACCGGATGCCGCCAACCATGTATGTATGTGTGCCCCATGCTGAGGCTGATGTTGCATTCTTGATGCTTCTTCACCGCAGTTGGGCTAAACCAACTTACACTTAAACTAGGTCTTTTTCAGCTGGATAAATTTCATTCCGCTTTATTTGGTTTGTTCTGCCTCCCTGAATAATGTTCTATTAACTGGCCACGTTGCTTACACTAATTGCGCTTATCTTCGGTAATTTTGTTGCGTTTGTAGCATTTTAAGTAACTTGTGGACATTTCTTACTTATCACGGATTTGTTGCTGACCAACTTACTTCATATGGTAATTTAGCGAAGAGTTATGCCACCGTATCTGTATGCATTATTGGATTTATTTTATTTCAGCTTGTCGTTTAAATTGAATGGCTGTAGTTTGATATCCCTGGTATGGTTGCGCTTGATGTGTATGTTGACAAGGTGCCTACCTGTCTATTACCCACTACATCGTTCATACTGGCTCCAGGAGACAGTTGGTCGTTGCTGGAGGGGACGGGGTGCACGGTTCTTGTGGCCGTGCTAGGCTCAAAGAGCGGTTCCATGCACTCAGTGTGGAGCGGACTACGGTCCAGCCACCGCCTTGTGTGCGGTTGATTCCCCAAATACAGCGTGCTTGTGTTTGCCTGTGAAGGAGTGTGGGCCGGCTCCGTTGATGAAACGTGGTTCCCATCCGCATGCCTCCCGGTCTTATTCCTTCGGGTTTACACTGGATATGGGGTATGTGGTTGGAGCTGTGGGTGGTGCAGCGCAAGCCATCCATGGTCCCTCTGTAGGCGCAGGCGTCCTGTGGCTTGCCACAGTGACAGGCAAATCCGAAACCGGATGCCGCCAACCATGTATGTATGTGTGCCCCATGCTGAGGCTGATGTTGCATTCTTGATGCTTCTTCACCGCAGTTGGGCTAAACCAACTTACACTTAAACTAGGTCTTTTTCAGCTGGCTAAATTTCATTCCGCTTTATTTGGTTTGTTCTGCCTCCCTGAATAATGTTCTATTAACTGGCCACGTTGCTTACACTAATTGCGCTTATCTTCGGTAATTTTGTTGCGTTTGTAGCATTTTAAGTAACTTGTGGACATTTCTTACTTATCACGGATTTGTTGCTGACCAACTTACTTCATATGGTAATTTAGCGAAGAGTTATGCCACCGTATCTGTATGCATTATTGGATTTATTTTATTTCAGCTTGTCGTTTAAAGTGAATGGCTGTTGTTTGATATCCCTGGTATGGTTGCGCTTGATGTGTATGTTGACAAGGTGCCTACCTGTCTATTACCCACTACATCGTTCATACTGGCTCCAGGAGACAGTTGGTCGTTGCTGGAGGGGACGGGGTGCACGGTTCTTGTGGCCGTGCTAGGCTCAAAGAGCGGTTCCATGCACTCAGTGTGGA
>CALYDF020001092.1:0-15741 GCA_944474145.2 Dicrocoelium dendriticum | reverse complement strand
TTATAGAGTGTTTAGATGACATTTTAAATACAGGCAGAAGGCTTGGTAACTTCACCTGACTTCTCTTGTCACGACAATACCAGAAGATGTGTTTCAGCATGTCTTGATGCTGTGAGTCATACTTTAAGTTTTTGGGTGGAAAGAGGTACAACCACAAAATGACGCAATCAGAGCTATCAATGGTGTTGTACCTACCAACCCCCAACATACCACCCTACTTGTTGGCTCCCAATATACCATAACCGTGGACAAAGAAATGAAAATCAGCAGAATATTGAGCACCTGTCAATACCACACTCTTGCCACAGACTGCATCTACACAACTCCTCACAATCCACCACTTTTCTACAACCATTTTAGGAGGTGGGAGTGGTTCTGAAGCCATTTCCAGCAATGTCACACCTAACGGATGCAGCTTGTGTGGTTCCACTTTAATTGCATCACATCCACATGACACAACTGTCTTGATGCCAAAAATTCAAGCCTGGATTCAGGACCTCAACCGTCTCTGCACATCCAGTTTTACCAACACGTAATAGCGATAAAAGGCACTACGCTATAGCATACTACTGGCAAACTCGTCCCCGTTTGGGCACGAACTTCAAAGACGGTGCGTTTTATATGTGGTCTGTCTGTTGTCTGATCCAAGCAAGTTTAAGTGACTCCCCAGTCTTATATCCATCGTTAAACCACATTTGCCAAATCTTTGCACCTGTCTTATTTTCTCAGTTTGTACTAACCCTTTAATTTTTGCCTGTGTCTGTCCTACTTACTCCCACATCCGGCTCATCAGTTTTCATAGAACCAGAGGCACTTTTGAACACTGGATGATTATTTGTGGCCTTGGCCAGACACATGAATTTAATTAGGTGCGCATCCGTGTTGAGAGTGAAAATTCCAAATTTGCTTCCGTGTTGGTTGTATCGTTCCACCAGTCTGCAGCGTGGAACTTTCGAGGAAAATTGGACGAAAATAGAAGAATTCCAAGTTCAAAGTTAAACCGAGGTCTCACTCGAAGTTGCGCGTCGCAATCCAACCACACAGCAGGTTCTCTAAGTTTAACTTTGAATTCCTTTCCGCTGTGCCAAGCGTTGCTCGTGGGTCTCAGTGGCATAGTGTGCAGGACGGGAGCCGTGAATAACTAGGCTCTGAGTTCCACCCCAGCTCAGGATATCTCCACCTGATGAGTCCAAATCAGGACGAAACCGCGGTCGTGGTGTACCGGTGTTGAGAGGAACAACATCGAAATATTTCCATTCAGAATACTTCCCTTTATCCAGTAGGGTAGCATAGGGCGCGACCCGCTCCCGGCGGCATGTGACTGGGGACGGCATTCTCAGTACCGTTGCTTGTTCGATACCAAATATACAGGGCATAATTTCTAGCTAAACTGAGGATCGAATATTTTAAGGTTACATTGTATGACCAACAAGACATTTGCGCCACGTGTCACACCTGTGCTGACATTCTTTCCAGCAATCCCCTTACTTGTCCCATTGTGGTCCCTTTCACCGTAGTTACCTCAGTGTCCCAAACGATCATCCATTTCCTTGAAAACTAATGTGCGCTTTACCCTGAGCTGATTGTGTGGCCTTCACGCGCATATTCTATCCTCAGTCGGGGTGAATATTTTATCACCGCCTTGGGCGACAAAACTAGTTGCTACGCCACTGCCGTTTCTTACAATAAACAATTATTTTATATTACTCAAGAGCATTTCTACCCTGGAAATAGTTCAATATGCGTATAAGGAAGAGAACACACTTTAGTGTGTTGAATCAGACAAGTAATCATTTTAAACCGTTTGGCGATTGAGGCATCTAAGCACGGAATGTGCTTCGCCCTTTCGAAGTGTAAAGTGCTGCTTCAGGATTGGCATTCACCCGTTCTCGTGCTCACTGTTGAAGGCACACTGCTCGAACATGTTGACAGCGTTGTCTTTCTAGGCACCTGCATGTCTGTTGGTGGCACTATGGAGAAGGAAATTTTTCTCCGTATTGCCAAAGCTCAGTCAGCGTTTGTCAACCTCAAGCACTTGTGGCGTCGTCGGGATGTCTCCATCCTGGTAAAGGGTCGCGTTTACAGTGCCACCGTTCGGGCGGTGTTGTTACATCGCAGTGCATCATGGCCAGCTTGTGTAGTTGACATACGGCGGCTCTCGGTCTTCGACAATAGGTGCCTGAGGAGGATTGCTCGTGTGTGGTGGCAGCAAACTATATGTAAACTCCGACCTCTTGTCTTAGGGCACGCGAGTGTTCCCTTCAACAAGCTGGTTTTGCTGCGTCAGTAAAGATGGCTCGGTCAGGTCCAGCGTTTGTCAGCTGAGCGCTATCCCCATTCCGGCCTTTTCGTTCATGCAGGACCTGGCCGGAAGAGACCGCGTGGCGGTCAGTCGTCCACTTGGCGACAGCATAAAAATCGTTGGATCCACGCGTTTGCCTGTTTGGGGACCAAAGGACGTGGAGTGTCGATGGCTGGAAACGATTCAGGATATGGTGCTCAATCGAAACCAGTGAAAGTTCTGCGTTTACACTCGTTTAGGTTCAGCTGCCTACTGCTTGACAATTGAAGAAGACAAAAAAATAAAAAATGAAGTGTGAAAAAGTGACAACAAGCTTCTGTTCTTCTTGCAGCGCAATAGCTGAGGTGTGTTGCCCATCTTCCACTAACGTGCCATGTTAATGATGTGGTGATTAAACCTACGATTTCCATGGTTTCTTTATGGCTCCATGTCTATTCGGTAGACCGTTGCTAGTAAAAATCCGACAAGTACTCTGTCTAGGTAGGTGAAAATGGTAACAATGGAGGTTTCTGCTATGCGGACGGCTATCAAGGTGAACGATGCGTGTGCACATGACTGCACATGACTGACTTTAGAAGCACATCTACCTTGCCCACACAACTATAAGTTATAAATTACAGTCGAAAATATCAATTTATCCCTTGTTTTGGCAACTTTAAAAATTATCTATTAAAACAAAATATAGTGATCTTGGTAATTCGAAGGAAACCTACTTGCAGTAAGCTAATGCTTATCTTTTAAATGCGTTTGCACAACAGAGCTTTTAAAAAGCTCTTCCTTTCCTACATTTAGATTGCAGACTAGTGGAATACTACTTTAGCAGGAGCCCAGATAATGGTACTAGATGGCAGATCGGTTTGCATGGGAACTTTTAATTTCCACAGTAAAATGTTCCCTGTTTTTCTAGTTACACAAAATGATCTCATTGACACTAGCAGCAGCACACATAACCTTCAAAAAGAGCTCAACGCGAACTCAACCTGCAATTCGACGTTGGCACCGATCCCCTAAGCGTATAGGGAAAAGATGATTTTAGTAAGAAGTGATTTTAGTAAGAACAGGCAAACCGGGGAATCTCCAGACTGCTTGATGGCCTTCCCTCAGAAGGGACCGTGTAAGCAGTCCTTCGGTCTGCGTGAGGAATATCTGTCGCCGGCCAGCCTTATGGGAAACCAGTTGGTGAAACCTGTTGCAACTGCTTTGGGGGGGGGGGGGGGACAATGTGATCGGATCCCAACTCGCTCCCACCCGTGTCCTCCTTACTGTGTCAAAACGGTAAAAGTGCTTATTTGGGGCCTGTAGTGGTCTAGAAAATACAGAAAAGCTTCGGTTACTTAGGAAATACAAAACTACGGGAAAAGCCAACTCACAGTCAAACCACAGTTAACTTCTAGTTACAAAGGACCATAAACCCGTCGTGAACTTCGGACACCGTGGAAATAGACACTTGATCGTAATTCCACAGTAAATATCCGGCTTTCAAGCAAACTGTGAGGCAGTGTATAGATGCAGAAGCAGCACACCCAAAAACCAGCACGACGAGAGCGCGGATTTCGAAGAAGTATATTCTAGTATGTTTCATTAATTCAAACGAAATGTACAAAGGGTGTCATGATAAAACTGATTACGAGAAATAAAAATGGTAATGCAATACTAACCACTATATAACTTCCCTCCGTAGAGCGTGAAATGGCAAGGAAACGCTCGATGAAGCTGTTTAAGGAACTTATTCAGCTGGTTTGTGGGGGGTGGCAAGAAACAGGACAACCTGGACGTGTGTCTAGATTCGATCGTTGAGCGAATGCACAAAGCTTATGGTGCATCAGCGTCGGTCGGTTGACTAACAGGGGACAACAAGCCGGAATCAGTCGCAGTAACTTTTGCTGAAATTTCAACAATAGGCTCAGCATAAGCGGGTTTAAGGCGCTCGATTCTCACGGATTCCTTCGATACATTCTTCTCCAGGATGAAGTACTTAGGTTTTAGTGATTATCCTTTGAAGTGGCCTTAATGAGGAGGTGTTAAAGACTTTCGAACTGCATCGATGCGAGCGCAAACGAAGCGACAATGGTGTAACTCCGGTTGAATTCGTTATTTACGAGCAGTTAGTTATTCAAGGAGAATTAGGTAGAATGGCTCTAAAGTGCTGTTTAAGGTGTTCGGCGTAAGAACCGGGATCCAATTATTTAGTGACTGGGGAACCTAATAGCATCTCACCTGGTAGTCTGAGATCCGTGCCAAAGACATGTTCGGTAGGACAACGTCCAATATCTCTTTGACGGTATTACGAATGCCAAGCAGTACGGCTGCAACGTGCTCAGACCATCGTGTGTCAGGTGAATTGGCTGTGGTGGCGACTTTTAGCTGTCGATGAAAACATTAAACAAGGCTATTTGCAGCAGGATGGTAAGCGTTTGTTCGAACATGAGTACAACCAAATAAAGGAATTCAAGTCACGGAACAGCTTGGAGCTAAACTGAGATCCTCTGTCGGTGGCTGTGGTGGCTGGTACGCCGAAAATGAAAATCCAAGATTCGCAAAATGCCCGTACCACAGTTTCAGTAAAAGTGTCACGTAAGCACATGTGGCCGATAACTGAAACGACAATCACGTCAGAATAAGAGTGAAGCCGTTCTATGGGGGATTGGTCTAACTAGGTCTAGGCGAACGTATTTAAACCGTGCTTCAAGGAGTGAGAAATTTCCGGGGGCAGTGATGGTGTGTCGATGAACTTTGCTGCTCTGACAGCTGAGACAATACTTAGCCCATTGCCAGATGTCCGCGTGTATATTAGGCCAAATGTAATGATCAGTGATTAGTTTCACAATTGATCGAATGCTTGGGTGCGATAGTCCATGAAAATGGTCCAACCAGGTTCGCCGGAAAGGATGGGAAACAAACGGTCTTGGCTTACCGGTGGAAACATCGCAGTAAATCCTTACGTCTGAGTTTAACACAGGCAACTGGAAGGATTTCAACGAGATATTCTACCGAAATTGTGCTGGTTTCGGATCGTTCGTCTGGTCAACGGACATTTCATCAAGGTTAATGGGTGAAGGCGAAAGCTGGTGAACAATGAACAATGATTTATAACTGGATAAAAGGAAGTGCTTGACACGTCCCGTAGGATGGTTGAGGTGAATATGATGAAATCAAAATATGTCTGGGTAATCTATCGAACCTCTGCCGGGATGAATAGTTTGATAAGTAACATCAGTGTAAAATTAAAGTAAATTACCGAGCGTAAACGTTCAGAAAGACACTGGGGTGCAGTGATCATTGAGGTAACGAGTGAGAAAAGTAACACGTGGTCGCTCACTTAGGTTCATTTGATACATAAATCCTGTTAAAATGCAACCTTGGCGGAATCCACAGTAGGGGAGTTTAGGTAACAATATGTTGGGAGCTAAGAGCAACATCTAATCGATTTTTAAAAACATCCAAGGTAGGAGAGGATACAACTGAATCCGGGAGTGCGTTCCAAGGTTTGCAAACCCGAAGGGAAAAGTAATTCCGTCGACACTCTAGATGACTGTATTGTTCCTTCAACTTTAAGCAGTTACCTCTGAGCTGCGTGTTGTGGCTAAGTTTCAGCAAATGGCGGCATACGTGGTTGGGGTCCCTCAGTATTTGACACGTTAATATGATATCGCCGCGCAGTCTTCGATAGCGCCCGCTGAAAATTCCCCGCAACTTCAGCCTTCGGTGGTAAGAGTGATAGCGCAGACCCTTTACATTCTTTGTTGCTCTCCGTTGTGGTGCTTCCATCGCTTCTAGGTCAAGTTCAACCAAAGTTGCCAAGCTTGGATAGCGTATTCAACATGAGCACGAGACAGTGCATCGGACACAACATTGTTTGCACCGTTGATATAGCGATTATCAACACATAATTGAGAGAAGTAATCCGTGTCACGTTTCCCTTGGGGAATAGTGATCAGAAGCAGAACGAAAGGCGTAGAGAAGAGGCTTGTGTTCCGTCAAGGTTACAAATCGTCGTCCTTAAAGGATATGACAAAAGTGTTTGGCAGCCAAGTAGATTGCGAGAAGCTCGAGACCGAAAGTACTGTCTCTGGTCTGTGCCGACTGTAGCTTCCGCGTAAAGAAAGATAGCGGATGGATCTCACTGCCGAGCAGTTGCTGTAAAATAAATCCCTCGATGGATTGTGAGGCGTCAGCTTTAAGATTTGGAATGGCTTTCTCATCCATTTTCAACTAGCGTAGGAAAGTTAAGCTGGCTTGGTTTACGCTTGGTGGCAAGAAACGCTGTTTCGACTTCCGGTTTCAGCGTGAACTACTTTGGGTTAACTTTAAACAAATCAATTAGTGTTAGAAGAACAACAACACATTTGAGAATAAATGATTCATAGTAATTGACCATCTCCGGAAACCGGTACAGGTTTTAACATGTTGAGGTGATGGGTAGTCCACCAGTACCTGGGTTCTCTCAGGAATGGGACTAATGCCCTTATTGCCGATTCCGCAGAAAACAATTGTCGCATGGCTGACCAAATAAATATTTAACAAGATTGAGGGTGATTCTTTGATAGTCGAAATGCTCCAAAACTTTTCAAAGGTACTCCAAGTGTTCTTTTGGCGTGGCACTGACTTCAAGGACGTCATCGATGTGGACAAATGCGACATCTAGACCACGGAGGACCTGATCCATGAAACGCTGAAAAGACTGTGTGGCGTTTTGCCGGCCGATGGGAGTACGGATGAAATCCTTGTTGTGACACCCAGTACGCCTTCACCCCACGACCGCAAGAAGAAGTCCAAGATGAGCCGGGATGAACAGATTTTCTATTACAGCACGGCACCAGTTATATAGCTTTACAAACAAGGGCGAATCCAAGCTACTAAACACATGAGATCCAACAGGCATGGAGAAAACACAAAATGGAACAAGCAAATGAGCATCGCGAAAATTACGTGCCCATGAAGTGCGCCAAAGCTAATAGTGTCTGCGGAGTTAATCTCTGGGGGTAACCTTCTGGTGAGCGACCATTAAAAACGAAGAGTAGCGTCCAATCAGTGTGGAGAAGTGATGCGTTTAGACAAATGCCAGAACAGTTGATGGTGAGAATGATACACACCAGGAAACTAAAAACAGGTATCATAAATATGTGTCGGCTGAATAATACATCCATGTGAAAAAGCTAAGGAAAGCTGAGCAAAAGAACCCAATCAGAATGTCCACAGAAGGAGACGGATGAAATTAGCTGTGAGCGATTGCGAATGAGGCTGAGGAAAGCGGCGTGTCCAAAATGTAGCAGAGAAGCAGGTAACTGCGCAAACAAAGAAATAGGCAACTAACATAATTCATGAAACTGAGGGTTAAGTAGACAGCTCCCTAACATCTCCCCATTCTAAAAAGTTAGTTACCTGTACGGAACACAGCTTTTCCGACGCGGGTCCACTTGAAACGGTTGTACAAATTTTCTTGTTCGTTGGGGTCTGTTCCGACCTACTTGTTCCGGGCATTCCCTTGGTTGAAATTCTCGGCGTGAATAAGCACTTGGTTTGCCATTGTCAAGCAACCCATTAACATCAAATCTGTTGGCATTCTGGACATCACCTTCTAGTGTACACCGCGGTTTCAACTGATTTGCGTTACGTCTCCATACCTGCGCACCGACTTGAACATCGTACATCACCCGTCCCCGACGTCGCACGATGCGTCCTGGTATCCAGCTTATCCACCGTCGCTGAATAGCTGGTGCGGATACAAATTCGCCAACTCTGAACATCCTTCTCCGTGCTCCGTACCGCTTGTTGTATTGCTGCTCCATTGCTAAGTTCCTTGTTTGTGGGAGAGGACGCCTGGGTGTCAGCAAATCCAATGTAGTTCTCAATCTGCGACCCATTAGGACTTCAGCTGGTGACATCCCATCGGGTGCATTGGGATTGGGAGTCACTCGATAATTCAGTAGGAACCGCTCCAGTCTATCGTCCAACGTTCCCTTGCCTTTTGACTTCAAAAGTGCTCTTTTCAGGGTATCAAAATATCTTTCCGCTTGGCCATTTGACTGTGGGTAATATGGTGCTGTCCTCACGTGCTCGATTCCATTTTGTGCGCAAAACTCGGCGAATTGATTGGACGTAAACTGCGATCCGTTGTCGGAAATAACGGTTTTTGGTAGGCCATGCTGACTGAATACATGTCTCATTTCCGAGATCGTGCTGTTTGAGGACGTGATTTGCATCCGGATCACTTCCGGCCACTTACTGTACGCGTCAACCATCACAAGAAATTCCACACCCTCGACTGGTCCTGCGAAATCAACATGTATGCGCGACCAGGGAGATTCTGGATTCGAGCAAGATTGCAACGGTACACGCACCTTCAGTTTGGATGCACTGGTGCATCTGGAACAGGATCGACCGATTTCCTCAATTTGGCTGTCCATCATCGGCCAAAAGACGTAGCTGCGAGCCTGTGCCTTCATGCGGGCGATTCCCGGATGGCCCTTGTGCAGCTCTCTTAGTATGCGCTGTCTAAGCACTTCCGGAATGACTATGCGATTTGCGAAAAACAGACAGGAATCAACTTCCGACAATGCGTCTCGCCTTGTGAAGAACTGGGTCAAAGCTTCGTTCGGACACTTCTTTGGCCATCCACTTCTTGTATAGGTTAATACTTCTTGTAGCACAGCGCCCTGTTTAGTGGCTTGCGCAACCATTAAACCATTCACTGGCAAGTTATACACTGCGTCTTGTATCATGTAGCTGACATCCGATTCGGCTGCAATGGATGCAATGACTGCGTCTTCTTGATCGCGTCCACCGGTATTGATCAGTCTGGACAGGGCGTCCGCTTGTCCAACAGAATCAGTGGACAAATACCGCATGCCAAAATCATACCCCAGGAGCAGAGTTGCCCAGCGCTAAAATCGACTGGCTGTATATGTCGGAATGTCTTTCTTAGATCCAAAGATTGCCAAAAGCGGTTTGTGATCAGTCACTAGCGTGAATCTTCTGCCATATATCATCTTGTGAAATCTCTGTACGGCAAAGATGATAGCCAACGCCTACTTCTCAATTTGACTGTAGTTATTTTCAAATGCGGTCAGCGCTCGTGCCACATGTGCCACAACCTTTTCGGACCGTCTGGAAAGCGATGTGAGACGACAGCACCAACTCCATAACTCGAAGCATACGTAGCCACGACAATCTCCTGCTTCGGATTGTAATGCCTAAGGAGCAAGTCTGATTTCAACAGAGATTTGAGTTTGTCAAAAGCTTCTTGACACTGTGCGGACCAGTTCCACTCAACATCTTTCATCAACAAAAGGTTTAAAGGATGACGTAATCGATGCATGGAAGATAGGAACTCACTATAATGGCTTACCATCCCAAGGGATGAGCGCAAGGTTGTGACATCCGTTGGCGCCGGTAATCTGTCTATGGCCTCAATATTTTCAGGATCAGGCCCTCGACCGTTCTCGTCAATCAAGAAACCCAGGAACTTGATGGATTTCAGGAAAAATTTGCATTTGTCAGCTCGCAACCGGAATCCATATTCCTTAATTCTCATCATCACGTCATCCAACCATTGAAACAATTCCTCCTGGATTCCACTAATTATGATGATATCATCTAGATAGGCTGCTGCTCCCGTCAAGCCAGTCAACATAGCATCCATAACTTGTTGAAAGATTGCAGGTGCAGTTTTTACTCCAAATGGCAAACGATTATACTGGCAAAAGCCGCGATGCGTGTTGATTGTTAGAAGCATTCTGCTTTCCGGTTCGACCTGCAGTTGCAAATAAGCGTCTGCCAGATCCAGAGTGGCAAAGTACTTGCCTCCATTCAGCTTTGCAAACACGTCGTCTGGGAGTGGAAGCGGGTACTGATGGGGTTCTAATGCAGCATTCAAGCCGGTTGAAAAATCTGCACACAAACGAACTGAGACATTCGGTTTTCTGATCACAACGATAGGCGCCGCCCATTGTGAGAAACTGACTTGCTCGATCACTCCGGCCTGCTGTTATCGATCAAGCTCATGCTCCACGAGTGCTTGAGAGGCGTGAGGGACTGGATGTCTGGGTCGGAACACTGGCTTTGCTTCAGGAAGCAATGTAAGCTTTGCCTGCATTTTCGTGCAATGTCCAAGCTCTGATTGAAATACACATGTATACTTCGATTGAAGCAGTTCTGCAATACTTTGACCCGGCTGATTCGATACGGCTGTATGAAGCACCGCGACATTATTTTCAGAACAAATGTGACTCAGTGGTACGTCGAGTAGATGCAGCTTCTCGATCCAATCGATGCCGAGCAGATTTACGTCACTGCTCGTAACCAAGTAAATCGTGCCACGAAGATTCAAGCCATTGAAGCTGACTTCGCACTCAATCTCACCATCTAATCTCAGTGGTCCCCCAGATGCATTTTTAGCCGCCAGGGTTGTGCGTTTGAATGCTGGTCTCCCAAGCCTCTTCCAGACTGATCTCGAGATGTGTGTAGTGTCGGACACTGTATCCAGCTGCAACGTGATAGGAACACCATTGACTTTTAGTGACACATACTTTCTCTTGCCTGCAAGTTCTGTGCGAAGGGCGGCGAGGATTATCTTTGCGGCCGGTCCGTGAAAATTGGCTCCTCTAAAATTGGGATTTACGCGCATTTTGGGGGGAGAAGAACGTCTGAAATTGTTCACAACTCGGCAGTGGGTTTCCTGATGACCAATCCGTCTGCACTTCTGACATTGGTGCGTTTTATATGTGCAATCTCTCACAAAATGCCAGGCGCCACAATTCCAGCATGCGGTCGGGGGTTTCTGAGTTGATCCAGTTCGATTCATTCCTTTACGTCGGATAGCTGTACGACAAATTTGGGGTTCAGTTTTGTGATCAGCAGTTTCAACCATTTTTGTATCGTGCTTCAAATTAATCAGCCGCTGGCATTCTGTAGTGATATCCTGCAACGTCAGTTGTGGTTCTTGTTTAAGCTTGTGTAAAATTCGTGTGCGAATATCGGCACCAGCGTGTGACTGGAGACTGCACACAAAAATAAGACTCTTAAATTGATCCGCAGTCATCATGCCCAGTTTGAATTGTTCACATTCGCGGTTCACAATCCCAGCATGAGTGACAAAGTCATGAACCTCGCGTTTGACCAACTTCAAACAATTGTACCGAATGCTGAACAAAGAGGCTTGCTCACTGAAGATCTGCGTCAAAGTTCTCACGGTCTCATCAAAGCTGCAGTCCCTTGCGTTTTTCGGCAACACGAAATTTGTGTAGCGTTTATGCTCCACTGCTCCAAATTTTCTCAACAACAATCGAACTTTCCGGGCATCATCTTGGTCAGCAAACTCCACTCGAAAAGTATCCTCATACTTTTTAAACCATGAATCTAAGGTTACACCACTCAATCCATCGAACACAAATTCTGTGGTTGATGCAGTAAGGGCGTCCACTGATGATCGTGCAATCGTCGTCGTCGGGGGTTCTGTCCGAAGGTTCAATTTCTGTGTGAGCAATTCGATCAGCTGCCTTTGCGATTTCTCAAATTGCAATTGTTGCTGTTGAAGTAAAGTCTGCAATAGCTCGAACGAAACCGACATGGATCACCACTTCTCGTCGCCTGAAGAATATGTTGTGACGCCCAGTACGCCTTCACCCCACGACCGCAAGAAGAAGTCCAAGATGAGCCGGGATGAACAGATTTTCTATTACAGCACGGCACCAGTTATATAGCTTTACAAACAAGGGCGAATCCAAGCTACTAAACACATGAGATCCAACAGGCATGGAGAAAACACAAAATGGAACAAGCAAATGAGCATCGCGAAAATTACGTGCCCATGAAGTGCGCCAAAGCTAATAGTGTCTGCGGAGTTAATCTCTGGGGGTAACCTTCTGGTGAGCGACCATTAAAAACGAAGAGTAGCGTCCAATCAGTGTGGAGAAGTGATGCGTTTAGACAAATGCCAGAACAGTTGATGGTGAGAATGATACACACCAGGAAACTAAAAACAGGTATCATAAATATGTGTCGGCTGAATAATACATCCATGTGAAAAAGCTAAGGAAAGCTGAGCAAAAGAACCCAATCAGAATGTCCACAGAAGGAGACGGATGAAATTAGCTGTGAGCGATTGCGAATGAGGCTGAGGAAAGCGGCGTGTCCAAAATGTAGCAGAGAAGCAGGTAACTGCGCAAACAAAGAAATAGGCAACTAACATAATTCATGAAACTGAGGGTTAAGTAGCCAGCTCCCTAACATTCCTATATGTCGAAAGGCGTGATAAGGGCCGTTTTGGAAATGTCTTCGGGAGCTGTTTGAACTTAATGGTATGCTGAAAGAAGAGCAATCTTGGAAAAGACGGACATTCTAGCTAATCCCGAGGAAAAATTAGGGATGCCAACTGTCATTTAATTGGAGCCCAGGCATGCCATCCAGTATGATTTGTCTCGTGCGTCCTCCATGCTGGGCACTGCGTTGAAGCACGACTAATCTAACGTTTTAGTCAGGCGATGATCTAGAGCGTTCTCTTGTCAGCCACTTGCCTCCGAACAACTGAATGCGCTGTTCTCATTTTTCCAGATGTTGCATAGAGCGAACCCGATAAACGTAAACAAAACTCAGTCGACTACCACAAACAAATGACATAACATTGATTCTTGTCAACGGTGTCTCGGAGCTTCAGACTCCAAGCGACCTATAGTCCAAAGCGCATGACTGGGATGAATGGCGTTCATCCGCGAAGTACTCGCACACGAAAATGTGTTAGTTACTTCTATCTCAGGGTTGCCATCATTGCCTAACTACAGTGGGAGCGGCCAACGAGCAATAAAAGTAAATGCGAACCAAACCCATGGCGGGAAAGGTGTTATAAACGCAGCTCAAATTTCGTAAGAAGCTGTCGTCTGAAATACGTCTAAAATCGATGAACACCAGATCACAAATTGACGTGATGACACAGAACATGCGACCACTGTACACGTCTCCATCAACATGCTGCTCAGAACCGGGATGTAGTCAAAACACTTTGTCAGCTGAAGGATGCCTAGGTTTACAGCCCCCTACTGATGCCAAGAACTTCACATGCTAACTCAGAATTGGCCCGGGGCCAGTGATTACGGTTCGACAACAAAATAACCGACCTTACAAAGGTAAGCATATCCTCTCCCCCAGAAGCCACATCTACAGATACACTGCTGACTTTTGGAACCCTCACCTGCTTGTGTACCAACGCTCAAGGTGTTTATCAGTAGATTAACTTAGGTTCCTATTCTTCACGCTTCCATACCTTGGGATATCGTCATGATAACAGACGCATGGCTGAATAAATAAATGATATATTCTCTAAAGTGTGAGTCACGCATTCGAAGGCATGAGCATGGTAATACAAATGCGTAACATCGGTAATGATACGGAAATATTACAAGTTAACCTGTACATACTGGATATATATATGTGTACTATACATGTGTGTGCATGTGTAACTCAACATGTTGAGTGAATTTGTTACTACTACTGTGACTTCATGAGTTTGTCCGGCGAATTCGCCAACATAGGAAGGGACCCGATGAAATCGTTGAAGTGGTTGGCTATCGCGAAATGGATAAGATCCTCCGGTAAGAAAAGAAGCAGTGGTTTTATTTAGTGGTGAGTCATATCCGCCACGTCACTGTGTTTTTAAGCAGACATTTGTGGTTTTTTATAGGGAGAACGCTTATCAGACGAAAATCCACCACGTCCTGGAACACCGCCGCTGAATTATTAGCCGGAGCGGGAGTAACCCGAATAACCTAGCTGGTACTACGTGGAGGTTGCTCGGCTAGCCATCAATGATGTCGAGATAGCCTTGTCAGGCGTGACTCTCTTACGAAACGATCGATTCAGCAGGGGAGACAGAATACTCTTGTGCCACTGATCTGACCTGCACATCGATATCATAGACGATCCAGAAACACGAGTCGTCGATTCCCTATGTTGCCGCCTGCAATTAAAACGTGGTGAAGTGTTCTTACTTGCAATTATTTACCTCCCTCCAAGACCCATTCTGGAAACGGATCACCGCCGGTGGTCTGTTAGGAAGCGAATCCTAGTAATGTCACACGGTCACATTCTTTCGGTTGGGGACTACATCCTGCACGCAATCCAAATCCCAGCTTCGCTCTGCGAACAATTCAAAGCGGACTTGTAAGAAGCAATCACGGTTGTACCGGTATACCACCAAGTAACCGCTCCCACGACATCCAGAATTGGTGACGAACCATCTGTCTTAGACCTTGTGTTCACAAACGAGGAGATAGTGAGTGATACAGTAAACATAAGTGCACCACTTGGCTATAGCGATCATGCGGCGCTGCTCTTCCGCTACATCTGCTACGTGGAATACGTATATGAAAGCAGCGAGGAAGTTTACGTCGTCACTCATTACGGTACCCAGTCCGACCTCGTTCAACAAATCAGCTGGCCTTTCCTGGCTGAACATCCTCCGGACATCGCCTGGAAGTAATTTGTCACTCATTTTACCGGGATAGTGGCAAACGCGTCGGCAACAAGTAAACTCCTGGATGAGCGGACGAACGAAAAAATGCGTGGCCCTAACTGATTCGGCCTGGTGCGCTTATAAAGCCTGTTCGATTGTGCAGGCCTGGGATACCTATATGATAGTGAAATCACTGTACAAATTAGTACGCGAAGACCAACTCCAGCACCAACAGGATTTACCAATGAAATTCGCTACTAATCCTAAGATAATCTACAAGCACGTGAACAAGCTGCGAAGAGTACAACAAAGGGGACCGATTCTAAGTGCAGCAGATAGTCTGGCGCTTATTACACATGATGCAGTCAACGCGTTTCGGCAACAGTTTACCCACACTTTCTGAAGTGAATCGTTACCCCCCCCCCCCCGGTACATGACACAGCTCACTCTGCCCCCATGATTAAGCCACATATTCTTCACTGCTACATATATGATGAAAATACTATTGTCTTTTGGCGTACACAGCCTCCCTGGTGTGGACAATATTAGACCGAAGGCCTTAAAAACGGCCGCAAAAAATCACGCTAAACCAATGGCTAAGTTCTTTCAAAGAAGCCTTAAGGAAATGCAGGCACGGACCATGTAGAAATGGGGCATAGTTACTCCTATTTTCAAGAATGAGCATCGTGCGGAACCTTATAACTACCGTATAATCACCCTCCTCCAGATGTTCTCCAAAGTCATGGAAGGAATAATCGCAGAAGCGCTCATGGAATACCTTGAGAGCAACAATATCATTGTGTCACAGCAGCGTGGATTCCAGCGAAATCGATCCCGCACCACAAACCTGTTACTAGCCCGAGCAAGCTGGACGAAGTTAGTCGATGCAAGACCAGCAGTCGGCGTCAATGAGCAATGAATTTATACGGGTTAAGAAGCGCTGCTTTACAAGTCCCGTTGGATAGTTGGCTAGGATAGCAAAATAATAATAATA